>AYEL01071038.1:0-81746 GCA_000484575.1 Olivierus martensii
TTGTTATTAATAATTTAAAAATTAAATAAAAATTGTAGTTCCTCTAAAAAGACAGAATTTGCAGATGGCGCTGTAACATAATAATGGATGCCATTTTATATTTCCGTTATCGATGGATTCCCTATACGAATCGGAGGTGTTTTTCGTCGTTATATACAGTATTATAAGATTATATTCCCCTCATTTATATGAGCGGGTAATTTCTAGTAATTATAATTAGTTATATTTATCTACATAAATTTTTCTCAAAATCTTTGCAAGTTAAAATTATCGAAAGGAATAATTTATGAAATTTTTTATTAAATATAGTTAAAAATTTATTTGGATGAAATTTAAAATTCTAAAACTTTCTTTTAACAAAATTTCATTAATCGACAAAAATGAAAATTCAAGAAACTTTTAACAACTAAACGTCTGGCATGAAGAGACATACTTCTGTCTTCCAGAATTTCATAGTTTGCTCTTTATAATGAGAAAGACATCCGGTCTCTTTAAGACAAATGTTTGTCATCAATATCTGCTTCCTTTTGCGCAAGCAACTCTATAATCATATCCATTTTTCATTCTATCAACAAGTCGATATATAGTGATGGTGCCTAAAAACTTGATAGAGCTTTTGCTATTTATATACTCTTGTCTGTTTGTATAACTTAGATGCCATTATACGGAATGAAAAAATTTACTAAAAGTTCAATAATATTTTGAAAGTTAAGTTCCATTTATTAGTATTTTAACTTTTAAAAATTAATCATACGAACTGATGATGATAAAATTTATCAACTATGTAGTTTAGCTAATAACCATTAAACAAATTATTTTCTAATTCATTGGTTCTCAGCCATTTTTCTGTTGAGGAACACATTTTAATATTTTAAAATTTGACGGTACCTAAATATTTTCAATAATAATTTAGATTTAACAACGAATTTTCATTAACAGATTGGCAAGATTCTGCTTTTCACGGAATCCGAGATTTTTGCATAATATTTTAAGTCATATCAATAGTAGTAAATCGGTATATAAATCAATCGCGAAAACGGAACCGATAAGTAGCTATATGAAAAAGTACTTATCACAACGAAGTATCGATACCTGTGCGCGACGCCATCTTGAAAGGGACAATGTCTTGCGCGACACTTTCAAGATGTAAAATTACACGAATTCGTGTTATATAAGAGCGATTTCGTTATATGAATTCGTGTTATAGGAGGGACGTTATACAGGTGTTTACTGTAATACATCTTGAAGGTGTCGCGCAAGAATTATATTTAAACTCTTTGGCAAGAATATTTTCAAGATGATGTAATTATACATCTTGATGAAAATATGTATCATATATTAATGTATATATAATATATAAAACCATAAATTGCATAAGTAACTTATGGATTTCAGCATAAAATCATAACCCACATAATCGTAAGAATAATTCCCGGCGTAATTTTAGCTTTTAAAACAAGGTGTAAAACCATAGCAGGTTTTCGTAATTTACGATGATGGTCACGTGACGTTTTACTTCTCGTTCAATATGGCAGCGGTACATGGTTCGTTTACCAATTCTGAGGTAAATTTTTCGAAATATCTTCTAATCGGTGCCGCTTTCGTCCATGGTTCTATTATAAGTTTTGACCAGTTTGATGAGGTCTATCGAATGGTATCACATTTGGCAATTTCGTGAAAAGCAGAATCCAGCCAACAGGTTATTATATTTATTCTTATTACATTCAGATTGCATACATACTCGTACTCGGGATCATTAAATGGCAGCCGTTATTAAAGTTATAGCGCCACCTACGGATTTTGTCTTTTTAGAGAAACTATAATTTTAATTTAGTTTGTATTCCTTAATTTTTTTTGCCACCTGCGGATTTTGTGATTTTAGAGAAACTATAATTTTAATTTAATTTTTATTCCTTAATTTTTAAATTTCGGATAACAACATAAAAAACATTTTGGCTGTCGCAGGAGGATTAGATTTTTGTAACGATACCCTATTTATAGGAATCGGTGCAGGACTGCAAAAGGGATATCCAGCCAACCACGTTTCACTATTAACATATATGATTCGTACAATTACATACATACAATTCATTCTTAATTTGGCGGCACAGTGGTTGAGAATCATTGTTCTAATTAATTATTTTATACTTAAACATCTTAACATTTATAGTCAAACTGCCAACATTATTTTTTACAGAACACAATTTTTTTTTTATATATATAAAAAGTTTTCAAAATTAATTTGAAAGAATTTTCTAAACGTGATCATTAAGTGGATTATTGTAAGCTCATATTCTTCGCAGTTTTATCTTATTTTATTTTTTGAAGATGCCAAGTAATCGTTTAATAAGTAAAAGTTTTGCAAATCTTGTTACCGACAAAAGTTTAAATTTATAAAAATAAAAACTTATGAATATTGAACGTGAATCTTATCGCATTTCTAAGATCTAGATTAATAGATTATCATAATTTTGCCCCATCTCTCGCCATAAAAATGTCGAGATTTGAATATCGTATAATTTTCGTAACCGTATTTTGATTAGATATTCATCGCAGATAATATTTTTCTCACTTAAGTTAAGAAAATAAGTGAATGAATGGTAACAATATAATTAAACACTTTGCAGTTTATTTTAAATGAAATTTAAAACTCGACACTTTTTTAAGTTGCCTAAACTGTTATATAGAGTTGATTGTTTAAGAATTTCTAAAAATAATTAAGAGTATGTACTTACTCGTTTAAGAATGATTTATTTTTTTTTTCCTCTTCCGTAATTAATTTTAAAATTGATATCCGTTAAATTCTTAAAGAAAATTTATCGAATATTTCCCAAATCCGAGTGCAGCATCTTTTGTTCGAATTATAATCACGGAGAATGGGACCATCGATCGAGCATTTTTGGAAAAGCCCGTTATAATGGGATGACGTCACGCATTTCCCCATTTATTCCGAACTTGTTTTAGAAGGGGGGAAAACAAAACAAAGAACTTATCGCATAAAAGAATACAGTTTTCGGATTTTATTAAATTTTTGCTGCACATATATTTTAAATAATAATTTAGATTTAACAACGAATTTTCATTAACAGGTTATTGTATTTATTCTAATTACATTCAGATTGAATACATACTCGTACTCGGGATCATTAAATGGCAACCCTTATTAAGTTATAGCGCCACCTACGGATTTTGTCTGTTTAGAGAGATTATAATTTTAATTTAATTTTTTTTTCTTAATTTTTAAATTATTTAAGAATAACGACAAAAAATTTCGGCCGTGGCAGAATTTTAAGAGTTAGATTTTTCTAACGATATCCTGTTTATAGGAATCTCTTTTAAGAGTTAGAAATTAAAGCGGATTGTAAAAATTAATTATCGTTTTAACAAAAACATCATCTCGATTATTTTATAATCGAACGACACACGAAATAAGGAAATTTAGGAAAATGTCGACCACTTGGCGAGGTGGTAATAAAATTTTAGCGGCCGAACTGGCGTCTTTCGGATCGTTTCATCATTTCCCTCCGGACTGAACGTCTTCATAAAACACGAAAAATCGATAGAATGCATGGAGTCTTCGACCTTTGATGTCTTTTCTTGTTTCCTTTCTTTTCTTGATACTGAAGTGTTGATTAATTCGTTTCCTGCTTCGTTATCTTAATGAAGTATCTGCCATTCCAAAAGCTTCATTCGATAATTGTCCACGTTAAAAGTAAATCTTCTGCTAATTTTCAAGAGAGATCCAGATTTGTTTTTCTCTCGTTAAAAGACCGTAAAATGGGTCGCTACAGTTAGAATTTTAACAGATTCTAGGTGGTCCTTAGACTTAAACGTGTTCATCGTTACTTGTCCACCCAACTAATTCATCAGCAGATTGACTTCCCTGATGTACAAGATATTTATGGCACAAATGACACTTAGTGACATCCAAGATAAATCTGATCAGAAACATCTTGATTTTTGAGAAACATGGTTGGGAGAAACGTCGGAATATTTTTGATTAAGTAATAAAGATGTTTCATAATAATAAAAGAAAGGAAATTATCTCCACATTCATTTAATCCTGTAGAGAAATTAAATTGTTCCGCAGTGAAAACTGCACGATAATCCTGGTTTTAACAAAGACTGATTTTGTTTACCCGATTAAAACATAAGAATATTTTATCATTTTTTCCACTTGATGTCTTGCCAAAATTATTATAATACAACGGATCACATTGTAGCGGATTTAGACGAGTAAATAACACGTCAGAATCCCATTATTTATTCATACAAAAGTGTTTCCTATAAATTATAACCTAATATGCTTCATCTATCCACGATATACACTGTAGGCATATTAATATCTAGAGATAAATTAATTATATATTTATAATAAACGTAATCGAATTAAATTATATATAAATTGGACGATCGTTTAAAAATTTCATTTTAAAATAAAGATTGGCGAATAAGTAGAAAAAGTAATCGGAGAGTACAGTTTAGTATATGAAGGATATTAGAGAATTAATAATTTATCCGGTGATGCAACTCGTTACGTGTTCGTCCCATACTCATTAGATAACTAATGCTTAGTCTGTAAGTGTATTTTCTACTTTCTATCGGCTAATGCAGAAGATGTAAACCAGACTGGGCCCCTGGGCTCCACTAATAACTAATTCTCGATGTCTAGTAGCGAGTTATATGATAGTCACGCGCCGAACGTTAATCACTTCTTTCCAAAGTAGCCAATTGTGGAAAGGCATCCATTAAGAGACTTTTCTTTTTAAGCTACGATCTGTTTTTTTTCCTTTTCTCTCCTGCTATTTTCCAATTTCCGGAAACGTTGTACGATCACAATATGCTCTTCATTTTTCTCATTAAAATAAGACATATTCTTTAATATATTCTTTGCTTTATTTAATTTATACGAACGAGTATGATAATTATTCATAAGTTCAAATTTAGAATCAATAAGATTTTTTTTTAATAGGATGCATGACGCGAAAATAAAAAAAATACTTTTTTACGATCATTTGCTCCTTATTTTTACACATAATAAAATTTGAATACTTTATCAACGATTTTTAAGATTTAAGTTGGCTGTTAAAATAATAAATTTTAGACGATGCTGTGGAAAAGAACTAATGTGCGATCGATTGAGAGCTGTTCAAATCTTCTGTAACAGGGATAAAATTGCATTAAAATCTTCGAATCCATACTGAAAAATAAATAGACATGTTCTAAACTTTTTAAAAAAAAAAGTGCATGTAAGAAATTTAATTTTATAAAATATATATATTTTTTTTAACTAAGCAAAATTTATGTCTGTAATAGAAGCTCCAGATGCACGAATCTAATTTAAAATGCATGTTTGCACTATCTAATTTTTTCATTTATCTGATTTTAATCGAGAAATATCTGGGATACGTTTTATTAAAGGCTGCATACACTTACAAGTTAGTTAACTGTATAATGTCCGAAATTCCATTCTTATCTTCCATCTCATTAAGAGTGTGTCAGTCTATCTTTGATCTGATCTTACTCCGAAGTTTGTAAATAATTTAATTCTGATAAATTCGAATTTACTCCTACAAAGCAAATTTTTTTATGTCGTATACGGATTAGTTTGCATACATTTTATTAAAAAAATCCATGTGATATTCATAAATTATTTATTTAGTTGAATATCATTCGATCAAACTTGATTCATACAGAGTACTATTTAAATACTTTGTCTATAACCTTGTTATTCTCAATGTCTCGATCTTCATGGTGTCGACTCTAATTACTGTAATTATAACTGGGTTGGTACAAAAATAGCTTGTTACACATTCCGAACTTTATTTTTTGGATCGTTTTCGTTTAAATACTGAACGTTACGTTTATTTTTTATATATATATTTGTGCTATTTATTAATCTTATAAGTTTACAAAAATCTGTTCCTAATTTTGGTTGAATAAAATACATATCTAGATTTTTATTAAATGAGAAAATTTAGAAATTAATACCATTATAGTGATTCTGTTTTCATAGCGAGAGCATTAATTAGACCATATATAAAAAGCAATTTACATTAAAAAAGTATGCTATATTTTTATAGGCATAAATCATTTATGAGACTGTAATTTATGACTATCATTAATGGAAAAAACTTTACTGGAATTAAGCTTTTAGAAAATTTAATATTTTAGGTATTTCATCTCTGTATGTGATTAAAATTCTAAGAATAAGTTATTTTATAAATTAAATAATGATTTATACCCTAATATTGTATAATGAATTAAAAGATATATCATTAGATAATTACAGTACAGTTGTTCGTCCCAAAAGATGGATCTGTAATCTATTTAAAACAAAACTGTAATAACTTGTTCTAGCTCTTTGCAAACCACGTTGTTTGAATGTAGATTTTTATTCACTTCTTCATGGATCATTGAATTACAGTTCTCATGATTTATCCTGATGGTATGGTAGAGCAAATATCTTTGCTGGCATTCGAATACAGAGACGCCCAAAACGTGTCTTTATTAGCTTTTACCATTTTCCATTTTTTTCCAGATACTAAAAGCAAGGATTGTTTAAAATCTCACCATGGGCTCTTTGAATCATTATCGATCGGACTATCTAAACCTTCTGAGAAAATTATGGAGGTGTTGAATCCGGAATCGATCCCTTATCATCCAGATGGAAGACAATAATATATCATGTCGGCCGGCTCCATGGAAATGTTTTCATGTCGAGATCCTGAATCAAATCTAGATCCTATCTCAAAAAATTAATATAAGAGATCCAGGTTCGATCTATTGGTTCTATTCCTAGTATAGCTAAACTTTCTGGGATGTGGGCAGCCTGTATTGGGGCAGGCACTTACTCATTAAATAATAATTATGAAATGATGTCAAAAAAATACTTTACCATACGGCCAGCCAGCTGACTGATTTCATGCTTCTCATCAAATGCTGTTGCAACTGTGGAATTATTGGAACATTAATGGCATTATTGGAACATCAATGACATGACCAAGTTAGCAATAAACCAAGAGATCAAACCAGTAATTGAAATATTACAATCAGGTTACTATTGATACTGGAAAGTCTAATAAACAATTCTAGCAAGACTTATTACGCATTCACTAATTTTGATGAATGAGCGAAACATCATGATACTTTTGATAGATGAAGAATATCCTGCTCTTAGTTTCTGCGATTTGAGTTACCATTAGGTACATTTTATTGTATTTAATAAATTATCCTCATTTTAACGTCATTATGATTATGGAATTTTAATTTTTCAGATTTTAAAAAGAATTTTATGTTTGTTTTTTTTTTTGTATTTTTATTAGATATTTCTTTAAACAATTTTGTTTTATGAATTATGACTTTTCAATCATTTGATATCATTTTATTTTTTTACTCTTGTACATCATATAGAAATTTTTTTCTTGTGTAGTGTTATGCCACTTTCCATATTGTCATATACTAAATGGTGGAGCATTCAGATGCCTACTATTAGCCGCCCATACATAGTGGGATTAACGTCAGATAACGAATGGGGTTCAACGAATTCGGCCCAGACCCTTTCTGAAAAACTTTTGGATTTATGGGATCCAGGAACTGAAATTATAAATGGGGTGTCGTTTTGTTTATTGGTTTGCTTTATACAAGTGCTTTCACCTTTTCCTTCTGAACTGAATCTAAAGATAGTCTATACAAATTAAGTTTAACCACTCATCAGTTGTCAACTCTGCATTTATTATCCGATTTGAATAAAGTTTACATTTGCCATTCGGACCGAATAAAGAATCAAACCTATTGAAAATAATCAAAATTGAATCACTATTACAGATGTAATAAGAGAAAATGTATTCACAAGTGAAGAAACAATATCTTCTTCAAATACAGTATTTCTGGTTTGAATAAATTTACATTATTTTTATCTTTATTATTAGTGGAATTCTTTTGGGAACTAAGAGTGTCGAAAATGATCGAAATAGGATCATAACATCTGTCAAAACGACATCTCGTAAACACTAATATCCCATTTGAATGAAAAACATATTACATTATTGGAACAGCTAGACGATCGAGAATGTTGAATATGATCGAAATTATATATATATAGTATTATTGATACAAATTATATCCCAAAAATGATTCAAATTTGATCATTTTGGATTGAATTTAAAAAATATATATAGTATAAAATCAAATATCATAATATAAAAGGTCGCTTGATAGATTCATCGTATAAATCGTTATATATTAGTATTATTTTATGAATTGTATTTGGCTCAGAAGATCTTTGTACCGCAAAACTTAAAACTAATCAATTATGAGCTCATTGTTTATTCTCCCCAAATTCGGCTAGATTTTCCGCATGGAAACACTTCGGCTTTCCACTCTGGAGGGCTCGGGTTCGATTCTTGGGTCCCATCCCTTGGAAAATTTATTCATGGGATCTGGGCCCGGCTCATCAGTCCCCATCAGTTCCCTACTTGAATAGAAAGTGGCGACATCTGTCAACAAGAAAAAAATCCCTCCAAGTTCGTCGGCGAATGGTCACGGTGGAAGAGTGCTGTTTTTCCACTTTTGAGGATCCAAATTCAATTCTCGGATCCCACACTATCTAAAGTTTTTTCAGGAAAGGGTTCAGGCATAGGTCATTGAACTCTATCCTCCAACTGACGGCTGACTCCACCAGGGATGTGGACGGCCCGTGGTGGGCATTTGAATGCCCGCGCTTAATACTTACCGTATCGAAAACGGCATAAAGCCACATAGGGAAAAAGTTTCACTAAGCTGCCTTTGAAAGTCTGACAGTCCAATAAGCATCTCTACAAAGCACGTAAGAATTGTGTAAATTTGAATATTTCTTAATGCAATACTATGTAAAGAATAGATTCATTAACATTGGGCGTCACGTTACGGATATAGCCATTTTTACTTGTTTGGGCAAATTTTATTCTCAGTATTCAACTATTGACTTTGAAATACTTTTTATTCAATATTTGACTCTCCTAAGCGAAACGTCATTTGATTTCTAATGGAATATGGAATTTTGTTGTACAATTAATTAAAATATATCGTGTACATTATTTAAAATTAGAGTTTTTCTCGAAAAATGATGTTGCAGAATTTTAACATTTTACTATTAATTTCATAAAAAACAAGAATAAATATTTTTCAAGAATAATTTTAATCTATTCGCCCAAATAATAATTGATGCAAATAAAAAAATTACTCTCTCTCTGATGAAAAACAATAAATACTGCAAAAACAGAAATGGTATGATAAAAATAAGTGGAACAGTTTGTTTTTGATTCTTATTTGGAGAAAAAAAAAATTATCATCTACTTTTCAAACATGTCTGCTATTTGAAGGAAATTAAAATTACCGAACTAAAATGTTTGTAATTTTATAAAAATCTATCAAATACAGAAGGAAAGTTCAAAAATTTGTACGTCGCCATTTGTAATTACGCCATTACTGCAGTTGTAATTAATTGATATATCATCAGAGTTATCTTTTATGGCTTGATCTTCTTGTTAACTTACATAAAAAGCCATCAATTACTTTAAAAGATATCCATGGAACATTTCAGAAGGTTGAATGCCCATCTTTTTTTTCAATAATTGAAGTTATCCGCTTAAAAATGTAAAATCGAGATTCTCTTTAATATCAGAATATCCTAACTGAATTTCACAAAAATCTTTCAATTAGTTCAAAGGTTATTATTGATGACAAAAAACAAAACGCTTCTTGATCATATAAACTAGCAGTGTCCAAACTTTTTTAATCGTACATCTCTGTATCAGTAAAGAAAAATAGTACGCTTCCTTTTTTTATTAATAGAGAAATGTATCTGTTGTATGGGGCGCCTATAATTGTAAACATTCCATTATAACAGATACATATAACGAGTAAAAACCGCTCTCTCCTAGAGAGTACGCACCATGCTTTGGAGACTAACATAAGAGTTATAACTCGATAGAGACTACTAGTATAGCCTAAATCCCATTTCAAAAAGTAGACTAATAATATACAATATTTCCTAAAGTTTACCGATGTATATTTATCATCTGTATGGATAAACCGGTCTATTTGAATATTTCATTTGATTTTTATTGTCTTTCCATTTTTCAGCAGCAATCATTCAGGAACAAACTTTTTCCCACTTTTACATCAGATATTGATAAATTTTTAAAGGTTAAAAAAATTTTTCAAAGCCAGCTAGCATTTAATTTTAATAAATTTTGCGAGGAAAACTCGTGACACAGTGTTTTTATACCATTTTTTATACATAATGATCATAACATAAAATATAAAATCTTTTCCATTCCTATAGATGCAAAGATAGAACTAGAAAAAAATTCGTAGGGTGCGAACTCTTATATTGAATTTTTGTAATATTACTGATTGATGGCAATCGAATCTATATAAAACGTTTACTTGAATTGTATCTACATATAAAAAAAGTGAAAGAAAATGGATAAAAGTTTTATTAAATGTGAAAACTTATTATAATAATACGACTTTGCTAGAGGGTGAGATTACCCTCACATTTCTCTTTGGATCTATTCCAGATACATGTCAATTTCAATATCTTAAAAACAATATGAGTCCATAGAAATTTAATGGCATCATAAAGTTCATATCACAGATTCATATGTATCGTTCATATGTTAGGGGGACACGCAAGATAAAAAGTCTGAATCAAATTAATAAAGATCGCGTTAGACCGCTATTAATATAAAAATATACTTCAGATAACATTCTAAATCACTCAAAAACTACTAGAAGTGCAGGATATGAATATGAGAAAAAGCAATAGAAATTATTCTTCATTTATGTCGTGAAACAGTTAATGATACAACTGAAAATAGCGTGATTAAGAACTAAAGAAAAAGGCATAATGTCATTGCATTTTACACTGGTAATTCGCATAGCTCGCATTTATAAAATGAAATATAGCAGGCTACTATATTTAAAAAACAAAAAAAAAAATGTGCGGCATATTTTGAAGGCTTTAACAGCTTAAGGATATACGTTTGGATGTTCACAAGAATATTTTTATTGATGTTCTTTTGGCTTTCTCGTGTCACTCGGAATTAAGATATATCATTCGGAATCAACATATATAGTGATTGATGTTAAAATGAAAAGTCTACTTCATATGAAATTTATTTCAAAATAATAAATCTTCTGTTTTAGTCAAAATTATGATAAATTAATAATGTTAGATCATAAAAATGCAAATGAACATTTTATTCATTTAAATTTTCGCAATACGAAATGATAAATATCAAACTGAAATTTTCTATACTAATGCAAATACAAATGTCTTAATCGTTTTTTAAAAATTCGCAGAATGTTTACAGAAAAAAAAATTGAGTTTTTTTAAGAAGCACAAAATGAACTTAATGATTTAAAAAGAAAAAATTCTCTAAACTTAGAAATTATTTTGAACGAAGATATCAAATCAGATAGATAAGCAAAATAATTAAAAGTATTGATTAGGTTATGATTATTATTTTCTTCAACAAACATTTTAATATAAATTGAAAATAAAAACAAAATTCAGTTTAAATAAAATTCTTTCTTGCAAATTCGAATAATATATAATATTCTATTTTGCAAATTTAATAATACCGAAAGTTTTATATATATTTTTAAATTACTGTCATATTTATTATTCATCTTATCGCTAATTATTTAAAGATTTCAGTAAAAAATTTAAGAATATTTGATAAAAATTATCTATCTATTATTTTAATCAGAGCTATTTTGCAAATTTAATAATACCGAAAGTTTTATATATATTTTTAAATTACTGTCATAGCAATTATTGATAGCGCGCATTAATAAAATATTTATATAGCGTAAATGCGCTCTAGATTTTTAAATATTTTAAAGTTTTAATATTATTATTATTATTATTAATTTCAAATTAAAAAATATACACACATTTAGCTCAATTAATTAGAGAAAATAGAAGCATTTATTATTTGGATAAGAACTGGTGTAATGCTAGCCATTGTTTAAGTACTGTTTGGCAGGACAAAACCGTCAAATCCACTCGTGATGCCTTTCTGAAGGGGCTATCTTCTGGTTTAAAAAATCCAAGGGGGGCAGGAGAACATCTCATCATTTTACATGCTGGCGGCATATACGGTTTTGTGGAAGGTGCTGATCGTGTTTTTAGATCCAAAAAAGATGAACGATTATCACGAAGAAATGAACGGTGAATATTTTCAAGAATGGTTTAAAGATTTTCTTCCTAAATTAAGTCCATCCAGTTTATTGTATTGGATAATGCACCTTACCATTTGGTTAAAGCAGAAAAACTTCCGACCAGATCATGGACAAATATACAGATCTTAAATACCAAATGCATTGATTGGCAGCCAGATATGATAAAATCCGAATTATTAGAAATTGTTAATGGTCACTGATACAGATTCGACGGTTATAAAATAGATAAATTAGCTGCAGAAGCCGGCAGCGTTGCAAAGTCGGAGTCAAGAGTCGGAGAGTAGGAGGTTTTTGGGTGGAGTCGGGAGTCGAGTCGGATTTTAAAACTGCCCGGAGTCGGGAGTCGGAGTCGGAAAAAAACAAACGACTCCCGACTCCTTAAGTCCCTATTTACCTAGAGCTAGTGATATATATATCATTTCTAACTATTTAAGGCTAATGATAGTAAATTATGAATAATATCAATTATCTAAATTTATGAAAAGGCCCCTATAGTGTTTTTAGTTAATTTATGAGTCTCAACTCTAAGTGATAAATTTTTGCCTTTTGGAGCCATATTTAGTCTATTTTATGGAAAGTGTTG
Organism: Olivierus martensii; assembly: GCA_000484575.1. NCBI lineage: Eukaryota > Metazoa > Arthropoda > Arachnida > Scorpiones > Buthidae > Olivierus > Olivierus martensii. Next base: position 12,818 of record AYEL01071038.1, read on the forward strand.
TGGTCTAAGCCAAACTGAAACTTAGGCATAGGATTCTGATTAATGATTAAAAACAATATGAGTCCATAGAAATTGAATGGCATCATAAAGTTCATATCACAGATTCATATGTATCGTTCATATGTTAGGGGGACACGCAAGATAAAAAGTCTGAATCAAATTAATAAAGATCGCGTTAGACCGCTATTAATATAAAAATATACTTCAGATAACATTCTAAATCACTCAAAAACTACTAGAAGTGCAGGATATGAATATGAGAAAAAGCAATAGAAATTATTCTTCATTTATGTCGTGAAACAGTTAATGATACAACTGAAAATAGCGTGATTAAGAACTAAAGAAAAAGGCATAATGTCATTGCATTTTACACTGGTAATTCGCATAGCTCGCATTTATAAAATGAAATATAGCAGGCTACTATATTTAAAAAACAAAAAAAAAAATGTGCGGCATATTTTGAAGGCTTTAACAGCTTAAGGATATACGTTTGGATGTTCACAAGAATATTTTTATTGATGTTCTTTTGGCTTTCTCGTGTCACTCGGAATTAAGATATATCATTCGGAATCAACATATATAGTGATTGATGTTAAAATGAAAAGTCTACTTCATATGAAATTTATTTCAAAATAATAAATCTGTTTTAGTCAAAATTATGATAAATTAATAATGTTAGATCATAAAAATGCAAATGAACATTTTATTCATTTAAATTTTCGCAATACGAAATGATAAATATCAAACTGAAATTTTCTATACTAATGCAAATACAAATGTCTTAATCGTTTTTTAAAAATTCGCAGAATGTTTACAGAAAAAAAAAAATTGAGTTTTTTTAAGAAGCACAAAATGAACTTAATGATTTAAAAAGAAAAAATTCTCTAAACTTAGAAATTATTTTGAACGAAGATATCAAATCAGATAGATAAGCAAAATAATTAAAAGTATTGATTAGGTTATGATTATTATTTTCTTCAACAAACATTTTAATATAAATTGAAAATAAAAACAAAATTCAGTTTAAATAAAATTCTTTCTTGCAAATTCGAATAATATATAATATTCTATTTTGCAAATTTAATAATACCGAAAGTTTTATATATATTTTTAAATTACTGTCATAGCAATTATTGATAGCGCGCATTAATAAAATATTTATATAGCGTAAATGCGCTCTAGATTTTTAAATATTTTAAAGTTTTAATATTATTATTATTATTATTAATTTCAAATTAAAAAATATACACACATTTAGCTCAATTAATTTATATGTATTATAATAAAAATAAATTTTTAATCAAAAATTATTTAACTATTTTTCGCATTTGCGCCCTCTTGTGTTCGGAGTCTGATATGATGGCAATCTTGGTACTGCGCTATTTTAATCATTTCAGATATTTCGAAGTAGCGAATGCAGAAATTGCTGTTATTTATTTTATTTTGGACTAATGGGAGGGAATGTTTTGATAATTAAGTTTTACATAGAAAATAAAAATTCTCCAAATAAAAATTTGTTAATATAAGATAAATATTATTATTAATTATTCTAAATGAATATTTTTTGTTGCATGAAAAATCAGTTTTACAGAAAAGTCACTTTTTTTTTTTTATAAAAATAAAATTTAATTTTACCTCTGACTTTAATTAAATTGTAAGGAAGTAGTTATGTTGAATCGGCTTGTCGACTGTTAAAAATCCATTTTATCGATTTTCTTTTTATCCTTACTTTTTTTCTATTCTCTAAAAATTCATCAAATTTGTAAGATTATGCTTTAACGTAATCAAATAGCAAGATTATAACGAAAAAGTTTGAAAGTATGGACATGGTGTAAACGTCAAAGGAAATAAGCCAATTTCAATTCCAATCTAGGAAAGGATGAACTTCTTAAAATATCTTGCTTCCTTTATTTCTGATTCAATCTTTTCCTAACAAAAAGGGAAAAGAAGGAAGAAAGAAAAGAAAATCGATTTGGTTTTCGCTAGTCTTTCACGGAAATTTACAACGGACCAAGTGAAGGGGGAAAAGAATGAATTGGCATTCGTTTCAGCGCATTAATGGATGAAAGTATAGTATCTTATTAAACTAACATTTAATATATTTTTAAGAATTCGAAACTTTTCCTCTTTTACTTGAAATGTTCAAATAAGAATTTAGTTTTCTATTCTCCAATATCAGGAAGTTGTGTTGGGGGTAGCACGTGGTAAACACGTGGAGAATAAACTGCACGACATCCTGCTCATTTTTCGTCTCCATCTCCAGAGGTCAACGAAAGGAAATTGTTTAATTTGTGAAGAAACCAAAAACAATATTTTCTACATAATCCCGTTTAAATGATAAAATTATCTTACAAGTTTAATTTTTTATAACCGATTTTAGAAATTATAAGGAACAAAATATAATTTATTTTAAGAAAAGGATTTCTTAATATGCTGAATATCATCTTTTCAGAATAATAATAATAATAATGATATCTAAGTTTATTTTTTTACAATTTCTTAAATTATATAAAATATAAACCTAAAATATAATGTGCTTTAACTGACATATTCATGTTTTTCATTGTAATTACATATCACAATCACAGAATAAGCAAATAATTAAGATCATGATCAGTATAAGTTCATATGAAGAAAAAAAATTCCAGTGAATTATAAAATATATTACTATTTTATGTAACAGAAATGTATTTAAACTTAATTAAAAAATAATTTGATTGAATACTTTTATTTGAGAATTTTTTTGGAAAATATACTTTGGTTTTAAAACTGGCATCTGTTGAAAGATATATAGTGGTCAAATAAATAACTGGAAAAATCTTTGTAGAATATTTCAGCAGTTTATTTTACTATGGCCCATTTAAATATTTTCCAAGAAATGAATATTTCTGCTTACATTTAGTCATTGTAAAATATAAAATACAGTATATATTAATTTGTGTAATTAAATATTTTGAATAAAAAATTGCACTTAAATAATTATTAAATTGTATTCAGTAAGATATTCTATGTTTCAAATTCTGTGTGATAAAATTAAAATGGTTTAAAAGTTTTAAAAATAACAAAAGCATAATGTGATATGTAAATTTAGAATAATATACAGTAATTTATTTTTAGAAAAATCTGTTTCAAGATATTTTAACAAAGTTAATTTAATAAATAATGTAAAATTTTAACTTTGTGTTCAGTATAATTTAAAATTAAATATGATAGTGCTTTATAAATTATATAAATTTTTGATAAGAGTTAAGCAGTTCTTTTTCCTAGAGAACCACTGACTCAGTTTTTTAAAGAAAACAGTTCCAACAGAAATATTAACGGTAGATGGCTTGCAAAAGCCGAAAACGTTAGTTCTAATAAAATTTTTAAAGTATAATACTCTGCTCAGTAGAACTAACGTTTTCTGGCTTGCAAAAGCCGAAAACGTTAGTTCTAATAAAATTTTTAAAGTATAATACTCTGCTGCTTGATAGTGCTTTATAAATTATATAAATTTTTGATAAGAGTTAAGCAGTTCCTTTTCCTAGAGAACCACTGACTCAGTTTTTTAAAGAAAACAGTTCCAACAGAAATATTAATATGAGAATCAGAGGACAAGGCTTCAGCCCTAACTTCCATTTCAACCTGGCAAGAAGAAATATGAGAACATTCATCAACAAGCCTGAAGTGATAAATACACCTTAACACAAAGAAGTTTCAATCAAGGATTTTTTGTGACTTTACTGTTGTATGAACTTTTTGTTTGTAAAATATTGAATTACAGTATATAGCTGTACTGTATTTTTCATCAATAAATGTCATCATTTTTGTGTGTATTTATATTGAAAATTAATATAATGTTGGCCAGTTTACGGAACCTTTTTCGGTTTTGAAATGTATCTCATTATATTCTATGGTAATTTCACCTCAAATTATGAAGTTTTGAATTATGAACTAATATGGCAAAATCTAACACTCCAGCATAAATTGAGGATTACCTGTACTTCTTTCAAAATTTTAGCAAATTCTTTTGGGTTCTCAAGCTTTCAGAACTTTCATGGTTTCACAGCAGAGTAATTATGCCACTGAACTAACCATTTATTGTTTCATAATTTTTTAATTATTTACATCATATTTAAATATTTTCTATATAAAACATGGTAATTTATAAATATTTTTATTGACAATTTTTAAATTTATATTAGAAATATATATTTAAATACTAAATAACAAAAACATAATGTGATGTGACATTTTTAATAAGAATATGCTAATAAATTTAATTATTAATATCTGTTTTTAAAATTAAAAAAATTTATTGAAAAATATATGTTAATTCATTGTATTTTCTAGGCGTTAATTTGTTTGCAGTAGCTGCACATGAATTTGGTCACTCACTTGGACTTTCTCATAGTTCTGTGGCAGGATCTCTCATGTTTCCTTATTATCAAGGTATCAAGGATAATTTTCAGCTGCCCTATGATGATACTATTGGTATACAACAATTGTATGGTAAGCCTAATGTCATTTTGATAACTAACTAATTATAATTGATGTTTTGATACAAATTATCAAGATTTCTTAACAACTTTTATTATTGTTATTCATATGATTATATTTAATTTTTTTTTAAATAAAAATAACTGTATTTTTATTAATACAATATATTATTTTTATAAATACAGTGGATTCCACTTAATTGGGACAGCCGTGTAATTGGGACAAATCTCAAAGAACGGAAACCAAACTAATAAACTAATAAAAACAGTCGATTCTGCTTAATTGGACCACCAGGCCAAATCTCAAAGAATGGAAACCAAACTAATAAACTAATACATAATATTATTATTAATACAGTGGATTCCGCTTAACTGGGGCAACGCATAATTGCGCCAAATCTCAAAGAACGGAAACCAAACTAATAAACTAATACATAATTTATCGGAAACCAAACTAATAAACTAATACATAATTTAAACGCTTAATTGGGCAACTTTTCGCTTAATTGGGACAGTAGCAGAAAAGGAATTTTCAAATTTTTGATGTATGCTTAATTGAGACAGTAGCAGAAAAGGAATTTTCAATTTTTGATATATTAGTGATTTTTCGAAAGTATAGCAACACTATATACACTAATACTTGTTGTGTGCTTTCTTAGGAAGTATGGCAACACTATGTACACTAATACTTGTTGTGTGCTTTCTTAAAGTATGGCTACACATACATACACCAATCTTTACCAAGATGTCAAGAAAGGATTTTACACTTAAGTAAAATTATTTGGCTGAATAAAATTAAAAGCTACCATTTAATACAAGCTATCGTAGACTTGCTGAAATAAACCAAAATTTACCATATCGCATCTCCTACAACAAGAAAATCATCTGCGTAAAGAGTAGGCATTACAGAAAGAAATTCCGGGAACATTCAAAAGAAAGTGTGATGGAAAGATCCAGAAGTGGAAAAAGCATTAGATCAATGGATTTCTATAGTTAGTGGGCCAGGCATGAATGTTAGTGGCCCAGTATTGAAGACGGTCAGAGGAGATCGGTAAAAAACTAATAATAAGGTACCTATTTTAATAAATCATTAAAATAGGTACCTAATTATTATTTTTTGTACCTATTTTAATAAATCATTAAAATAGGTACCTAATTATTATTTTTTTACCCATTTAGTTTACCTACGAATTACATATTTTATTTTAGAATTTATTACTACTTTTGTTTTCCTACATTATTTATTTACCTACAAATTACATATTTTATTTTAGAATTTATTATTTTTTTAATTGGGACAGCTGCATAATTGGGACAAAATAGCTTGGCCCGACGTGTCCCAATTAAGCGGAATCCATTGTATACATCTAAATTTTGTATTAATTATTCATTAATTTTTTTGGTGGATAATTAAATAAATAAACAAGCAATCTTCTCCTATGTTAATAGGAGAAGATTAAAATTTACTGAATATGCTTGTTTATTTATTTAGTTATTTATTGATAAGCAGGATAGTGAATACTTTATATATATTTAATTTTTGGTGGATGTTTGAAAAAATGACAAATTATTGAGGATTTATCAATTAGTGGATTTATAGGTGTGTGCAGTGCATGCAGAAGTAGAGCCCTGAGTAACCAAGGGCCCCAGATTTTAAGAAACAGATACATAAAAAATGTCTATAAGTACAATATCTCTATTTTGATTTAAAATTTCAATCTTTGGCCTTTGTAAGACCAAGACAATAATACCATCAATATTGAACATTTTTTTGTTTTTTATTTAGACTCTGGTTCTTTAGTTATTTTGTCTTCAGAATTATATTCAAGAATAAGCAGAGAGAGAGTTTTATAAAAACAAATGTCTAGAGATACTAGAATGAAGTACTGATAGTGTAAGTGGGAAGATCCATTAACAAAGAGAATTGAACACCAAGAGGAACGAGGAATATGTGGATCTACTACTAAGGCAAATAAAAGAGTTATACAAGTGTATACATGCAGCACCAGTTCTATAATTAGGTGAATTTAGACCAGTGGTTCTTAATCTTTTTGAAGTCACAGAACACTTTTGATTGTAAAGAAAATTTGTGGAACACTGTATCACTAAGGTCATAAAACAAACAACAAAAATATGCATGAACATGTATTTTATTAAAAATTTTACATTATACATTAAATAACAGTAAAAAAAAAAACATTAATTAAAAAACACATATTCTTAAGAACTGTAAAAGTAACTCTCTTAGAAAAATGGAACATTTTTAAATCAAGTTTAATGCGATGCCTGAATTAATTGTTTTTTGCAGATTTAAGCAATATTAGGTCTAATATATGATAAAGCTACCCTCATTTCTTCCTCAATATTTCTGTCTTTCGCATTTTCTAATTTTTATGTTTGTCAATGTTGAAAAGCCTAGCTCACACATATATGATGTCGAAAACTGTAGCAAAATCTTAAACAGGCTTACCCACAAAAGCATTTAACAGTTTATTCAAAAATGTAAATTGAATCTTATCTACATCATAAAATATGTTCTGTGTAGTATGCTAAGATCATTCAAGTAGGCTTCGTTTTCATAACTTCACGGAACACTTGTAACACCTTCATGGAACATGTGTTCCAGGGAACACCAGTTAAGAACTACTAATTTAGACAATCAATTAAGATGTTGTAATTTGAGGGTACCAATTTTGCTAATAAAAATTAAATAAATAAATTGTAATCTGAGAAAAATTAATAAAAAAACCTTGCTTCATTTAATAATAATGATATACTTTAGTTTTATTAGAAAATTGGATCTGCCACCTTATATACTATGTAAACATTCTATGATAAAATGTTGCTCCCTGCTTTGAAATACAGTGATACCTCGGTTCACGAACACAATCCGTTCCTTGACCCTGTTCGTGATCCGAAAAGTTTGTAATCCAAATCAATTTTTCCCATTGCAATTAATGTAAATCCAAATAATACATTTTGTCCTAGAAAAAATTTTAACATGTTATGGCTTTATGTGTGTAAATAATACCCTAGAAAAAATTTTTAACATGTTATGGCTTTATGTGTGGAAAAATACAGAAAGGAAATAAATATAACAGTAATATTAGAAGAAAGCATGTAATTCAGAAAGGAAATAAATATAACAGTAATATTAGAAGAAAGCATGTTTAATGCCACCTTCACTAATACTTTTAACTTTTTTGGGAGCCTTAATAAGGGATCACCTTCACTAACACTTCTAACTTTTTTGGGAGCCATAATAAGGGATAAAGAGAGGAAATAAATATAACAGTAATATTAGAAGAAAGCATGTTTAACACCAGTGGAAATAAATATAACAGTAATATTAGAAGAAAGCATGTTTAACACCACCCACTAACACTTTTAACTTTTTGGGAGCCATAACAAGGGATAAATTTAATTTATTAACACACTTAACTTTTTGGGAGCCATAATAAGGGATAAATTTAATACACAACTTTTTTGGGAGCCATAATAAGGGATAAATTTAATTAAATAAAGACAACTTTTTTGGGAACCATAATAAGGGATAAATTTAATTAAAGAAAAAAAATTTTTTTGGGAGCCATAATAAGGGATAAATTTAATTAAATAATGAAAATAACATTAGAAGAAAGCATGTTTAACACCACCTTCACTGACACTTTTAACTTGGGAGCTATAATATGGGATAAATTTAATTAAATAAAGAAAAAAACTAAAATATCATAAAGCCATAAAATAAGGGATAAATTTAATTAAATAAAGAAAAAAACTAAAGTAAAGCATGTTTAACACCACCTTCACTAACACTTTTAACTTTTTTGGGAGTAATAAGGGATAAATTTAATTAAGTAAAGAAAAAAACTAAAATACCAACAACGGATAAATTTTATTAAATAAAGAAAAAACTAAAATATCAACACTTGTTGGAACTTTCACCACCTTCACTAACACTTTTAACTTTTTTGGGAGCCATAATAAGAGTGCCACCTTCACTAATACTTTTAACTTTTTTGGGAGCCTTAATAAGGGATTCACTAATACTTTTAACTTTTTTGGGAGCCATAATAAGGGATAAATTCCACTAACACTTTTAACTTTTTGGGAGCCATAACAAGGGATAAATTTAATTTATTAACACACTTAACTTTTTGGGAGCCATAATAAGGGATAAATTTAATACACAACTTTTTTGGGAGCCATAATAAGGGATAAATTTAATTAAATAAAGACAACTTTTTTGGGAACCATAATAAGGGATAAATTTAATTAAAGAAAAAAAATTTTTTTGGGAGCCATAATAAGGGATAAATTTAATTAAATAATGAAAAAGAACTAAAATATCAACACTTGTTGGAACTTTACTGTACCCATACGAGCTGACCTAAAATATCAATACTTGTTGGAACATTACTGTACCCATATGAGCTGGCACTTGTTGAAACTTTACTGTACCATGTGAGCTGGGCGAACTGGATTGTTGCATATTTTGTTGGAACTTTACTGTACCCATATGAGCTGGGCGAACTGTCATAATAAGGGATAAATTTAATTAAATAAAGAAAAAAACTAAAATATCCGTAATAAGGGATAAATTTAATTAAGTAAAGAAAAAAACTAAAATACCAACAACACTTGGTTGGGAACTTTACTGTACCCATGTCAGCTGGGCGAACTGGATTGTTGCTGGGGGCGAGGCTGTGCGTCTAATTAAATAAAGAAAAAAACTAAAATATCAATACTTGTTGGAACTTTATGAGCTGGGCTAACTGGATTGCTTCTGGGGCGAGGCTGTGAGCAAGGTTTAAATAAAGAAAAACTAAAATATCAACACTTGTTGGAACTTTATTGTACCCATATGACAACTGGATTGCTTCTGGAGGCGAGGCTGTGCGCAAGGTTTTGTGCGCCGCGAGCGGATTGCTGCTGGGGGCGAGGCTGTGCGCAGGGTTTTGTGCGCCGCGAGGTCACGTGCGCTACATGCACTCCGTGCGTGTGTGTTCATGAACCGAAGCATTATTCGTAAAGCGAAGCAAAATTTGTTCGCAAATGGTGTTCGTAGACCGATTGTGAACCGAGGTACCACTGTATTGCAACTTTGTAAGTTTTTTTTTTTTAATTACCTAAAACATTCAAATTTTTTCCTGTTTTATTTGCTAGCATAACCGGAAATAGCAATAAATGCTTAAATAGACCTATATCAAGGATGTGGTGAATCTTTTTAAGGGTGCATGCCAAAATTGGCTGAATTTTTGTAAAAGTTATTCCTCCCCTGCTGATCTGAATGTTAATTTAATTAAAAACAACAAAAAAAAGCTTCCAAATTTTGTGCCCAAAAAATTTGCCAGTCTGCCACTTTGGGCACACATGCCATAGGTTCACCATCTCTGACCTTGCTAAATGAAATAATTAATATCAATTCTGCCAATTTATGTTACTTTGAAATTTCTAAATCATTTTAATTTTTACCTAGTGATAAGGTAAATTACTGACCAAAGTTTTCCATTCATTCTATTCATTACTTCTAGAAATAATTCAGAACTAAAAGTATTTGAAATCCAAATCTTGCTAATTTAAATTAATTCTATTACATACACAGCAAATGTTCACAAAATGTTTTTTATATACAGTCTCAGTTTAACTTAAAATGACTTATCATTTACAAAATAATAATTAACTAAATTTTTTTACAATTCTAATACTAAAATTGATTCAATAATTTTTATTGCATAGAGCTATACATTGGAATGTTCTACAATTGAAGAGTGTGATCTCAAAATGCATTCAGTCCATTTTGGTCATTTTTTTATTTGATGCAAATACATAATCCTATTGAAGTCATCTATTTTATTAAAGGCCGGTTTGTTCCCAAAACCATGCCAATCAATGTGTACAGGACACATGAATCCTGCTTTGCTTTTGAAAACTTGCTCAGTCCAGAGAAGAGTAACATTGAAAACTTGCTCAGTCCTTTGCGCATGAGCAGAGCGTTTTCCTAATCCTGTCATCAGGATGTAAAAAAGCAAACTGCTATTACTGTTGGCAATAAATTTGTTGTGGAATTTTTTGTGGTAAAATTGAATTGTTATATTGATTATTAATTTTCATGTTAGAAGCTCTTGAAATGAAATGGTAACATTAAAAATTTAAATTTCTTGGGACTTTTTACCTATTGTTAAAAGGAAAGTTATTTTTCTGAATTTTAGTAGTTCCTAATTTGGAAGATTAAATATACTATTTTTGGGTAAGGCCCTAGACTTCCCCATGAGGTAATAAAAGTAAATGTTTGAATTTCTCCAAGAGTACGTACTCATACATTTTTGGCCTACCTGCGATCTGTGGAGTGAGCAATGATAGATAATGAGGATTTTCAGGCAGAACGATAGAGATGATGAGTAAGAGTAACATTTATAACAGTATTTTCGCCGGTCATTGATAATTCGCAAATAAGTGCGAAAGTGCCACGAAAATTAAATTTGTGGTTACAAATAAATTTTTGGGAGTAGTCGAATACGTGATTAGGGAATCCTCGAATACCAAGAATCGATTATATTTTAATATTTAAATCAAAATAAATTTAGTTTTTCCTCTAACGAAGAATGAGTGTAATTGAAAACACGTTCAGTCCTTGGACTTAGCGAGTTTCCATTAAACACCAGTCATATTTAGTCATTGTGTAATTTAAAAACTAATGACGACTGATTTCAAGATTTTACTGAGAAGTTCATGTATATGAATTAGAAACAGATATTTGGTAAATCAGTCACATAAGAAATACTCTCTCAATTCATATTTTGCTTCTCCTGAAAATTAACAAAAATGGACTGACGTGTTTTGGGATCACATTCTCAATTGGTCTATGATTAATTATATAACTTTTGTTTTCTTCTCATGATTTCCATTGTTTCTTTTATTGCACTTTCTTTCTGGGTTTTACATATAGTTATTACCTTGGCTTCATTCCAATGAATTCTAATATTTTCATAATATTTTCTTGTTAGAGCAGTCATTAGTTTATCTGCCTTGATATCATTTTGATATTCCTGCAGCCTATCCTTCAAATTATATTTTGTCATTCCTATATATATTGCTGTTCATTGGAATCATAGTTGTATAATGGTACTTGATATATTCTTGTTCATAAACCTTCTTCTTGTTTAATTTCATTATTTTTGAGGGCATTAAATGTCTGTTCTCTTGTACATGTGATCTTTTTATTTTGCTTCCTTATTTATTGCTTTTCTAATTGTTCCACTTTAATGAGGTGATAAGAAACTTTAACAATCTGACTCTCTTGCAGCCTAGTGGATTTACCAATTATAATGATTTCCTTATTGAATATATAGGTAGTCCTCAACTTACGATGGCTAAAAATTCTCTAATTCAATTATTGTATCTCATTGTAATTTTATCATGTCCAGTAAGAAATAATACTACTGATGAAAATTCCAATGTAAAAAAAGAAGGCAAGGAAAGCTTTAAGTTTAACATTTTAAATTAAATATAAACCTAATTTATGAAAATATTAAAACAGAAATCAAACAAATCAAGAATTAAAGTCCTTGACTTACGTCAGAATCAACTTACGATAGAGACATTGGAATGGAACCCCATCATAAGTCAAAGAGACCCACTGTTGTGCACTTGGCACTTGATTTGCAAAATGATCAGAATATATTTCAATCCCAATGATGTTCATGTTAATGGACCCCATTACCACATCACTACTACCTTTGAGTTATATCATGTAGATGACTTTGCTAAGATTCTTCTTTATAATGAAATTCCATATTATTACATATGAAATAATAATAAGTTCTTGTGATATAAAGGAGAGTAAAGGCTGTGTCTCACAGGCATAAAACATGATGTCAGTATACTGAAGTAAATGCGTCGCCCACAAAACGTCGAGTGTAACGAAGTTCAGATAGAAAGCGTATGATGCAATGTAAATAAACAACATCGTTTAGTTATTGGCTAATTATTGTGATATCATTCGAAGTTAGCTGATTCAACATGGATAGCTCATCATCATGATCGAACATTTTTTTATCGTAAATGAGCCGATGTTTTCTCATTTCTTCCAGAAATGCTTCATTATTGAACATGCACATGTATCTACTCTACTTGCCACATTGAATTACGAAATAAAATAGTCTCTTCTGATTGGACGAAAACCAACGTACTCTTGGCACAGCTCATAAAGTTGAAGAAAAGTCTTCTCAGGCATTACAATGCAGCATCTGGCAATATACAGGAAGTGACATCATCAACATCGATATGCCGACGTATTTACATCACGTTTTATGCCTGTGAGACCCAGCCTTAACATTTCATTTAAGCAATGCTGAGTGTTACTTTCTTAGCATGTTACTCCACCATATGAAAAATCCCACTTTCTTGGAATTACTTAAAGTAGTTAATGATCATGTTCACCCTAATAACTGATCAGCCTACGAAGCTCACAATCTGCTAGAAAATGATACATACAGACAACAAACTCTGTCTGAAGCTGCTGTCAACAACTGTCTCTATACACTAAGAGAGCTATTTATATCATATTAGCTTTCTTAAAAATGCCTTACATTTGTGGATTGATCTTTAGAGATTAACTACAAGAGAGACTGCTTGGGTGTTAAATACATTCTGCACCCAAGCACAACTGACAGGCATTACAACTATTTCAACAATGAAATATATAGTAGATATTAAATCAGGCTTTAAAATTGGTGCTCTCATAATGTGTGTCTGTAATTTGAATTTATCCAAACTCTGCAATGGCAGTTGTTAACAGGTAAAAGCCCCTGTATGAAATGTTATAGAAGCTGTCATATTCATAGTCATTGCCAAAGGAGATAGTTTACATAACCTCAATTTCTCTGATATCAAGTGGCTACTTACTCCACTTTAAGAGATTCCAATTTCTTGTCAAAATTTGCTTTATCATAACTATTAACAAAGCTTAGTGTCAGTCAGTCAAATACACAGAGATTGACTTAAGATCATCCTTTTCCTAAGGACAGTTTCTCATTGTATATTCTAGTGCCAAATAATCTATTTTATTAGCCTCATCAGACAAATATTGCATATAAGGAAGCTACAATTTAATTTTTAAAAGAGAAATCAGTTTTTAAAATATTTTTAAATTAAGTATTATTTTGATATGTTATAGTTAGTCTTTTCATTTTTTTTGTCAAATATTAATATCAATAAAGAATTATATTTTAAAAAAGCATTGGTTAATTTTGTTCTGAAAAAAATATTATTTTATAGATTTCCTATGTGAAGAATGAGTTGGGCCTCTAGTATAGTATAAAAACTATAATGTTTAAAATATTTCATGCTATAAAATATCTATTTTAAATTTTTATTTAGCTAATAAAAATTAACAATTTTTTGAAAATTTTTCTATTAAAATCAAATTTAAATAAATAAAATGTATACACAATAATAATAATTTGTTAAATACAAATTATTATTATGATTATTATTATTATTATTATTAAAAACTTTTAATTTTAACAAATAAAGCAATAAATTCTTAAAAATATATGGGTAAATACTATATATATGTTGATGACAAAATTTATCATCAGAATCTTAATTTTTATATTTAATTGTTAAAGAAATTTGTTTAACTCCACTTTAATTTTTGTAATTATTAATAATATAAAAGTAAATATTAAAAATTTTATTTAAAATTTTATTTTATTTAAAAAAAAAAAATTTTAGTTTTGCAATTATTAATTATTTTTCAAAAAGAACTACTAGTAAATTTATGAGATGTCTAGATCCTTTATTAATAATTATAATTTTTATGTAATTCAAACCAATTTTAAAGGATATGTAAAGATTTAAAAATAAACTGTGATGTTTTAAATCAAATAGACAATGGTTAAATTGCTTTATTTATAAACAGTTTATTGATATTTAGCTGCTTGTTTCCAGCAATTTGCTTGGATGCATTTCATTGCAAATAAAATGCATCCAAACAAATTGTTCAGAAAGAGATTCTGAAGAACAATCAGTTATATTTGATTACAGATATTCCTCAATTTACAAACCTTTGGTTAATGAATTTTCAATTTAATGATCAGCATAAATTTATATATTTTTTGGTTTTGTGAAGAAATTACAGGTAATTTTCAACTTAAACCATTCATACTTATGACATTAATTCTGTGATTGGTCAATGCAATTCAATGGGTTTGAGTCCCTGATCCAATGATAGGAAATATAGAAATCATCCTTTTTTTATTTGATTCTTGTAGTTTTGTGTTCTTTATATTTATTAAGATAATGTATAGTATCCTAGTAATTATTAGAAATGAAAAATCCATAAATTTTGGGTATTTTCACTTCTGATTGTTCCAACTTATGATAGCTGAGTTCAAAACCGAATCCAATTGTAATTCAAGAATTGGCTGTATCTCTTTTTCAATTAGTTATCTATTGTAAAATTTATGATTTTCTTGCTTATTTTCTTCATTGATTGTATCAGATGTATCAAATTTATTGTGTATTGTTGATATTAAGACAAAATTCACTTTTACTTTCACTAGAGAATCCATTAGAGCAGTGTTTTCCAAACTGTGGATTGCAGCCCCCTAGTGGGGCACTAGTCTATTGCAAGCATGCAAGAATTAACAAAAACATCATTTTTGAGACAAACAAAAAAAAATTAATTCAAATTGGTGTCAAAAAATCAATCAGCGAAAGGATTATAAATACATATATCCATGTACCCAGAAACTTTCTGCTGTAACTGTTTTAAAGACAAAATATCAATCTCATTTAGTGACTGAAAAAATTGCAAGTAGCGATATCTTCAATGACACCCAATTTGAAAGAATTTTTACTGAAAAACAAGCCTATCCATCACATTAATTAAATATTATGTTATATTAAACATGTATTCTATTTTTCATTATTTTCTAAGATTTCTTTAATTGTATTAAAAATTATTACATCATAATAAATATATTTTTTATGTATAAGAACTTTATTTATAAAAAATATGGTATATTGTTTTGTAATATTAAATTGTAAGTAGAAAGTATTTATAAAATTAGACTGTTATGAAAAAAGAGGGTGCATACACAAAAAGTTTGGAAACCACTGCATTATAGAATTGAATATAGAATAGGGCTTGGCATATATTGAAAATATGAATATCTGTAATGTATTTATTTCATTTTTCAAAAGGGGTTTTCAACTACGTATATAAACTATTTAACTTCATAAAACAATGATTATATATTATTACGGATGAATATATTTTTAATATATTTTTTATTTATATATAAATTTGAACAATTTTACACATCTGGAATAATGTGTAATCATTGTTTATTTATATATAAATTTGAACATGATGTTTATTGGAATATGTTAAGTCAAATCAATGTAATCATTTAAATAAAGACATTGTTTCATGTCTATTATTTTTATTAAAATAATTACTATAATAAGATCTATAATTAATGACTTTTTAAAAAACAAAATTAAAAACATCAATACTAACTTCCAGAAAATTGGATTTATCTTTGTCATTAACTTAGCAGAATGAAGATTTTTGAATCTCTTATCCTGAAACAACTCAAATGATAATCACTTCTTTGAATTCAAATATAAATATAAATTTCATTTAGAAATTTATATTTACATTCGAATATATATGTCTCAAAAAATTTGTATTGAATATGATATCATATTCAAAATATATGTTTCAGATCTATCCTAAAATAAATTATATTACAAACATTAAGAGATCCCAAAGACTTGTGATATGAAATAAATTTTGACCATTTAAATTATAAATATCTCTATACAAAAACCGTATTTTTTTAGAATTTTCGGTTTTCATCAAAACTACATGAAGAGTGAATGTCTTAAGGATATTTCTGTTTTATTATTTTAAAAGTTTCCTTGCATCTGCAAAAACTATGCTTTAAATCAAAAGGATATTCAGAACCTCTAATATAATTATTTTTATTTGATTATCATTCATTTTCTATACTTGAAGTTTAATTATATGATTTACTATAATATACTATTATACTGAAATACTTCTTACTTTTTTATTTATTTACTTTTATTAAATAAAAGTAAACAATAAGCCAAATAAGTAACTGAGGCAGGCTACATGATAGCCAAAAACGTTTTTGAATAAACGATTTATCTTACTTATTTGGCTTTTTGTTTACTTTTATTTAATATACTATTATATTAAGTTACATAATATATGATAGTAATTCAATATCAATTGCATTTATTAAAAATTAAAATTGAAATATAGGTACTTCTCTAATTATGAACATAATTCATGAGTTTTGTTTGTAAATCAAATTAGATAATGCATCTTTGAACAAGTTTTCCTTTCCTCCACTTTCCGTGACTATAAAAATAAAAATACATATAAAATATTCATTTCTAATCAAATATTAAAAATGTAAAATTTTAAAACAATTTTAAAAGTAATATAAACTGCAAACTAAATGTTTTAAGCATGATCTCAAAATTTAGATATTTAAAAAAAAAATTTCAAATTTGTTCTACATTTAATAATTCATCAAATCATAATGGTATAAACTAGTGTTGAACATTGAACATTGATGTTTTTATATCAATGTTCAATGTTTTATGAACATCAATGTTTTTTCTATTTATGTAGTAGAATTAATATTTGTTAAATAATATTACATAATATTTTTATAAACTGAATTTTTTATAACTGGTGATGATTTTACTTAATTTTTTAGTTTTGCATTAGGGAAATCCATCAATGTATAAAATATACTGGATAGACTTAATGTTATAAAAGCAATGATTATTCAGTAAAGATGGTCAAATATTAATTGAAAGAAGTGCCTGGGGGATGAACAGTTATGAAAAATAATATTTCTGCTGTCACTAAACAAAAAGTATTAACTGTAGATGTAAATTAAAATAATTACTGTTCAGTTCAAAAATTTAATTATTATAAAAATAATTGCAATATAAATAAAATATTTTTGATATAAGCAGGATTTGAAATAATGGTCGCCAGCTCGCCATTGGCAACTAAGAAATTGCAGCTGGCGAGTGTGATGAGATAACCTTGGAAATGCTTGATTAATACTCCCCACAATTTATTTTCATGATTTTTCTGTATAGACCGACTCTGACGAGAAAAATTTTGTAGTGCCTCTAGTTCGCGAAAGAGGGAACCACTTTGAGAGAGCTAAACCAACCCACAGATTAGGTTTATATACCTAATCTGTGGGTTAAACAATTCGTTTTAGCTAAATGGTAATAACTGATAGGTGAAAAATTGGAGAAAATAAAGATTGCCTCATTTGGTGATTGACCAATCATATTAGCTCAACCAGTTCTGATGTCATCAGGAGACTTGGCAGAGACCTTGCAGACTTTCTTATTGTCATCAATTATCAATAACAACATTAAAACTTTCGATAACATTCCTGATAAGAACAGAGTTAATGATTCACTTGTTGAAAATCACATCATTTTAAAAAATACTCACTTGTTATTCTGCAAATTCCATTTATAGTATATAACTCATTTCCTATGGCTAAGATCTTCCGGCTTTATATTTACGTTAAAAATGCGAGTTTTATCTACTTCAGTACTACTGTTCCAAGAGATAAAATCAATTCATTTACACTCAATTTTTCCAAAAAAAAATTTTTCTTTTTGTGGATCTTTTAAAAATTAGATGTTCGAAGGCTGGGTGTAAATGCCCATCTATAATAGTAAAGCTAAACGATTATTCTTCGTTTATTAATCTTTTCATGATTTCATTTTTCCTCAACGCGGGGCCAGATTGGTGCAATCGATCCAATCGGCCTGAACGGAAATATTTTATACTTTGCCTAAATAGAATCAGTCATTCTATATAATGCCTAGGCAAAGTATATATAATATTAATCGTTTCATACTTTGCCTAAAAACGCTAGGCATTTTATACAATGCCTGCATTTCATTTACTTTGCCGGTAACATATATAATTATAAATAACCGTTAGTGTTTTATGAAACAGAAAATTAGAATAATCTTTTAAAATTTTAAAATGATTATTATGATAAAATCGAAACAATAACAAAAAGACAAAACATAACTGGCATTTTTTACCGGAAGAGAAGAGAAAAACTTCCGAGTTCAAGGTTAGCCTACATTACCGCACAGTTTATTGACACAAGAGAGAAAAAGCACGCATGGTTTAACTTGCCAAACAGCACATTCGCGTAACCACGGCCAATTTTCGATATACAGTATGAATAGTTGGCTGTGCAAACGATGGATATTTTCGCAATGTATTAATAAAAGAAAATTCAAATTATAAAATTATTTGATCGTCAACTAAATGGCTTCTGTTACAATTTTTATTGTTATAAAATATTCGGTTACATATAAAATAAAAAATATTAGGTGATTTAAAAATTGGTATAAGAATTATTAAAACAATCATTTTATACTAATTACTACTGCCATAAAAATTATTTTATAAAAATATGAGTGTGTCATATTAACGATCATTTGTATTGTTTATATAGCATTAAACGTCATACTGATTGGATAAGCTACTTTATGAGCTCTCACTTATATCATCAATGTAAATACAGTAAATATTCCCTAATTTCATTTAAATAAGTTTCAGTTTCCTTTTTATCTTTTAGACAATAGAAAAATATTTGAAAGATTATCTTAAATTAATAGAAAATAAACAGAAAATTATCAGTTTCTATTCTTATTAGCCACTGCCGTTTCCAATGTTTCCACTGCAATATCTGCGTATTGAAGCATTGAAATGACCTTGGTAGTAGTTAAAACTTCGAACCAGCTGATAATCTTACTTTTTATAGTTTCATGAAAAATCAATTATATCAACTTCTGAAAAAATTAATGTGTTTATAATATCGTAAATTAATAAAAACAATCAATTTTTGTATTCCAATTATTTTTACTACTGAGAAAAAAATCCACAAATCTCAACATACCTTTAACGAAGAAAATCCAGAACAAAATGTCACTATAATAATTTTCATAAAATATTATAATTATTAGAAGAAACTTACTTTGTTTGTTGCATTAGTATATATTGAATTAGGTATCGAATTTCGGAAAACTGGCTAGAGATAGATTGTTTTCTCAAAAAATAAATTTGTCCGATGACGCATTTGGTGACGATAACCTTTACTTCAAACTAGATTTGACGACGCCAAGGACACCGTACAGGTTTAAAAAGAGAATATCTTAAGTTATTTTAAGGAATCTCTAATGCCTTAATATTAAAATTATCATAATTTTGTATAATATTCGATACAGAACAACATAATTCCCTTTCGCAATACAATATATATATAACATTAGCATCGTATACATTTTTAATATAATAATGTAAAATTAATTACAAATTTTTATAGGTTGCAATGTAAAATTTATCATTAATAAGAATGACATTAAGGTGGCAATTGCTTGGCCTCTGTGTATACATCAGACAGGAATTGAAATTAATATTTGTATTAAGATGTATTTCATATGGATAAAAATACTTTAATCATTACCAATAATATTATACACAATATACTGATGTGATCATATACAGTCTGTATTTATTTTTATATGGATAGATGTATATTAATCGCCAAGAAAATTGCCAATATTAATTAATTAGTAGTTTATCAAGAGTTCTATATAGTTTTGGTATTTATAATAAAACTATACAAATAAATTTAACAGTGAACTAATCAAACACATTTATAGTACATTAATTGACTTATAGCAATCTTTCTTTTAAGCTTTTTTTTAGTTTTGTATATCAAAATTAACTTTCAACAACAACTTGACAATTTAAAATGATTTTAACTGAGAAGAAATAAAGAGTAATAATAACGTAATAATAGTGAAAATTATTACGTTATGATAGTATATTTCAAATATAAATTTAGTTTATTTATCAAATTTATTTATTTATTTTTTATTATTAAAATACTGTATATCAGATCTATAGTATATATAGAAATGTATTTCTTACTAAATTAAAATACTGTATATCAGATCTATAGTATGTATAGAAATGTATTTCTTACTAAATTTATTTCAATCGAAAAGTGTATTTTTGTACTTAAAATATCTTCTCGGAAATATTATATATAATCAACAATTATGCAAGTTATTTATATTAAATTTTTAATACTGTAGTAAAATTTTTAACAATATTTTTCTTTAAAACGAACAAGATAATTTGTAATTGTGAAATGTTGATATTTTTAAAATACAATATGATATCTAATCAATATTCAAGATGTAATAACAGATATATTTAAAAAATATATATCATTTATATAGAAAATTTAAAATAATATTGATATTAAGAATTTAATAATCATTTATAACAATTTATATTGCATATTCAATTTTTAAAAATGACAATTTATTTTAAAATTTTAAAGATAAATTATTCAAACTAATGATAAATTTGAAATTATAAAATTAAAATATAATCACATAATAAATAATTAAAAGTATTTGGAAGACGAAACTTTGCTTTAAAATTTATTAAAATATTTTTTACTTTTTTAGTTTCAAAAGAAGATGGAGATGATAAATTTTAAACAATACTCAGCTCACCTTGACAATGTTTACAGCTGATATTAGCATCAGTATCTTGACAGTCTAGCATGGTGACTGTTAATTTAGATACATCATATTACAACACCAGCATGACGGTCAAAATTGGGAGATGACCCACTCCCAGTCTCAGCCATAATCACTTCCAGATCAATCAACGTTATGTATAATATCCTGCCAACCTTTCATTCAGAATATTCCCTAACTGTCATCTCTCTATAGAGAACATTTACTTCACCGTCAGGCATACTTGAAATGTTGGGAAGATGTCGAAATTTTTAGATATCCTACTGAAGGACAAAGATGATCATATATTATAGTTTGACAACTCAACCCAAGTCAGACTCGTCTGGAAATGTAGACTGACTAGCTCGTGATTCTACCGAAATCCAAGTACACATACGGTGGGTCGGGAGATTGGACAGAAATAGATGCTGTGCAGTTGTGTTTGGTATTCCTTTTTATTTAGTTCTACTTTTCTATCGACTGTTTTTAAATGACAATCATATCACCTTCATAATAATTTATACTGTATAATGGTGGTCATTTTATTTAAACCAATAATATGATGCTTTAAGCATAAATATCCTAATATTATATTTGAAAATGTCATACCAAAATTGAATACTATATTTTGAACTTAATCATATATATATATATATATAACTGTATATATAATTTACGCACACACATAATGTATAATTCACTAAATCATTAACTGTTTCAAATATTAAAGTATCAAAATTTAAATCATCTAAATCATTATTATTTCATTCAGTTATTTTCAGTACTTCTATTATAAAATTTGATATAAATTTAAACGAATGCCAAAGATTTCGATCTGTCACCTATCAAGATGGAATGAGATTTTTATCAGTTTCATTTAGCAAACGTTACTTTTCTATTTTTATACATGGCTTTAAAAATGTAGTATTAGATAAGATTACGTAAATAAAATATAAGAATTATCTAAACACTTCTACTTATCACAAATGATGACAAAATGACTTCATCTATTTACTTCAGGAAAATTTATAAATTATTCATAATATAATGGAATATAACTATAATACAAATTAATAAAATCATATATACATATATATTATTTTTTTAAATCGTTTAATATCGTCGATTCTATATATAATGTGCATACACACATATACATATATATGTAAGTTTTAATACTATTCTTTAAAGTAAGATAAACAAGTGACAGTAACAACTGAATATATTGGATATCCGCCATGTCAGCAATGTCCCTGGTCTGGGATGTTGTAATGTTGGCTGACAAACAGAAGCAAAACTCTGCTGTTCTCTGTTGCTAACATTATCCACATAATAAATCTTGCAATTTAGAAACGTGTTACAGATAGTCTTTTTTTTTGTTCTTAAATTTAAAACTTCTTGTTTTGTTATGTTTCAGCTGGACAGTACCCCTCATATTCTCTGGAAGTTCTTTATAATACTCTAAAAATAACTCAACTAAACCAGCGGAAATGCAGTCAAAAACATAGCGCAGACCGCTGCTTAATACAGTAGACATATCATGTCAAAAAATTTTTTATTCAACTTACATTCATCATTTTAAATAACATAACATTTTATCATCATATTCGTGCATATTTTTTTAGTGCATGCATATTTTTTATATTAAAAACAGAAAAGCACTTTTTGAAACACCAGCTAACTTGTCACGAAATTTTTATTTTACATATATTTCAGGTCATATAAATAACAAATATTGTTATAATTAGATTTAAATCAGCAAGAAATATATGTATATTGAAATATATATAATATGCTACCAATTTATCTAATATACATATATAAAATAACAAAATATTAAGAAAAATTTTTAAATTTCAAATGAAATACTATATTTCACAACCAGGAAATAACAATTAACATTTATAATGGATTCAAAATTAGTAAGAACTGTTCTGAGAATAAATTCTTTTTGGACTATATTTAGCAATAAGGAAATTTAAACAGCCACTTAAAATATTTTTCTTTTATTTTGTTGTATTTAAAGTAACGTTAATCAATAAATAAATAAATTTTAATTTCATACATTACATTAAAAATATATATGAGTATTATTTCATTAAAATATCTATTTCAAAATATATTTATGATTATTTAATTTCCTGATCCATACTAATTTCATCGAGTGGGTAATTTTGCAAAATTCTACTGTTGATATTTTTATTTTTTCAAATAAATATTTAATAAATTCAAAATTCGATACATTACATACCATGTTATAAATAAAATAGTTTATTTAGGCACAACTGCTTTGGATGCTTGTTTGGGTGATAGATAGTGCCCTCTAACGGCAGGCTGCAAACTATCAGACACATTACATTACACATCAGATCCCGACGGTTGGGCCCTTTTCGATGCCGGGCCCGTGACAAAAGTCACAGATGTCACAACCTCTCGGCGGTCCTGTTGCAGCACCTTGGAGAATCCAGGCTCACATCTCCAGTTTTTCAGGAGAGTATGAGCCCAATCCATTGAACCCCTCTTTCAGTCTTATGGTTGATCCTATTATGAGTAATGCCTAGCCTTTGGTCTAAAATTGCCTGTTGCCAACAGTTCCCATCAAAATCAGTCAGATGTGGAAGCATTCTACACATATGCAATTTGAGTGCATGCTTCTCTTGGATCCTTGCAATACAATGTAAGTCACTGTCTTTATTGGAAAATGATGTTACTAAAGTTAAAAAACTGTAAATGGATATAACTCTAAATGCATCCAATATGGTGTAATTTTATCAATATGCTATAATTTATTGATCCATACTAATTTCATCGAGTGGGTAATTTTGCAAAATTCTACTGTTGATATTTTTATACATGGTATATAATTTTATAGCTTTTATAAAATATTTTAAAAACTTTGACATATCACAAGACGGTTTTCAGACTTTATTCATCTCACATACTTTAATTAATATCATTAAAATTTAACGATAAATTTTCAAACATACAAATATATATTAATAAGATTCTTATCAGGTTGTTTTCATTATGTTTGAAACAATATTTATGATCAGAAATTAATACTTCTTTTTTATTGAATTAAACCAATTTATTTATCTCTTTATTTTTATATGCATAATTTAAAAAGTATGATTAGAGAAATGCATCTTTCCATATTATGGTTAAAAATGTTTTAAATGTTAAAAAACTTTCAGTTTCATATGAGGACAGTTTTTAGATAAACAGGTTTTTAGTAAATGCTGTATTTATTTAAACCATGTACTGTAATTAAAATGTTTTCCTATATTTATTGTTTATTAATTTTTCAATAAGTTCAGTTAAACTGAAAAAAATTTTAATTTTTAAAAATTTTTAATCTTTAATATTATTGCATTTATTCTTTGAATTTATAGTACGGCACTTAATGACTTTATGAATATTTAATTGTATCATTGAAGGAAAATTGCATGAATTATTTGAAGGAACTCATGATTAGATTGCATTTAATAATTTGTCTTATGTCAATTTAACAAGTTTATCAAACTGACATTCAAATTCAATCACATTTTAAAATGCAGAACATAATTTTCTAAAAGCATTATATTGCTATGATCATTGGGTAGAAGAGGGCTTTGCAGAATGATTAAAAATAAACTATCCACTGATATCCTCTTATACATACTTGATTTAGGCAGTTAAAAATCATATGATGTCATTGGCATGCTGACAAACACTGCACTGGTTAGAAAGGCTTTCAATTTTAGTGGCATCATACACATTATGACAGCACTGGCAACATTTATTTTAAGTTTTATTTGCTATTTTAACTATTATTTTATCATTATTTGCAAATAATTGAAAATTTGTCATTACTGATTTTTCAACAGTTACAGGGAAATCAAAGGTACAATTTAAAAATATAAACTATTAGGCACAACTACACAAAACTCTGCATTGATTGATATCTCAATCACTTTCTTAGTCTGAGTAATAAAAGTTTGAAGGCATACAAAGTCAAATGTGCAGCATATTAATATATATAGATTATACTATACTACTGTACTGTACTATATTATACTATTTATACTACAAGTCAACCCTGGTTTATAAGAATAAAATGTTCCTGGAAAACATTTGTAAATCAAAGATTAAATTGCCACTGATTTCCATTAAAAAAATTATAATCCTGAGCCCAAAAAATGTCAACTGTTTTTCACTAAAATATGTTAAAATTCAGTCTAATTTTATAAAAGTGTTTCTTCTATAATTAGTGTTAATTGTTATAAAATGGCTAAATATCACAGTTTTCTAAGAGAACCCTCTGAAGAAGCCAGTGAGTGACTAGTATGAAAAATTATAAAAATTTCCATTTGTACAGACAGCATGCTTTGTTTATCAATTGGACTTTTCAAGTTCAATTCTAGGTCCTACATCTATATATGCATTTAGAGAGAGCTGAGTCCTGATGTTAAAATTTTAGACAGGCATATGAGCATATTTTTCAACCCCTGCAAACTCTATATCAGGAGTGGGGGCATCAAAAAATGAAAATTGTTATTAAAATCTTTTACAGACCACCATACTGTTTCATTCTTAAGAACTCTGAATTGAATCAGCTTTCCTGTTTGAAATACATATATGAGAATTCCAGATGGCATAAAACAGGAGAAAAAACAGAAAGTTATTTTGAGATATTTTTCCTTGTTAAAATAATTCAAACAGATAGTGAGATTCATACAATAAAAACAAATTTATTCTTGTTTTTTTATTTCTAATGGTTATAAAATTTTTTAAATCATACTTTTATATTAAAATTCTTAAAAGACTATTAAACATAAGCACTAAATAAGCAGTCCAGTAGTAAATAACTTAAAAGAAATTTTCGATTTGCTCATATAATTTTTTTTTTAACTCGTAAATTCTTACGTTAATAATTATTTCATATGCATTAAACATTAAAATCTTTTATAAAGATATATAATAGACAGTAAGGGCAGAAAGTAGATCCGAGCCCATAGAGACGAATAGATAAAGAGGGCTCGCCCAGCAAGTGAACGCATTCGCTTTCTCCAAGTCGGTCACTCGGCACCATTACAAACCTAGAGCGGTGCTCTGTGTAAAGGCGGATTCCCACTTGAACTGGGCTGCCATGGGCTGATGAGTCGCAAACACAGATATGCCCAGTATTGGTTTCCATTCAATGATTCAATTAAGCATTTGTGGTAAACAACTGACGACATTGCACTTGAAAGGCCCACACTACGATAAGAGCTGACAGTTACATGAAGGATGAGATTCAATTGGTCAGGTTTTAACCATTCCAAAATAAAATATGGAAGCACAAGACCCAGAACATAAATCATTTTCAATGAAAGCACAGTGAATTTCTACAATGCTATCCAGTTGATTGGCTGCCATTATTGTAAAATCATTGATGGTAATAATTGTGTGAATTTTTGTCATAAACAATCATTATTTTAAGTCCTTTGCATATATAATAATTTAAGAAAAATCCTTGAATATCTAATATCTAGTAATTTTAAAGATGTAGTCAACTTTACTTATTGACAATTATAGTTAATTGTAGATGTATAATTTATCTTAAATATTTTTTACTCAAGAATTTTTCATTTGTATTAAAATTTTATCAAATATCCACCAAATACCTAACATACCTGGTCATATTTTCAGTACCTGGCATCAAATGCTAAAAACCAGTGCTGAGTGCTATGTCCGTCAGGAGAAAAAAGAATACAATAAATTTTTACAGTATACAGCAATATCTTGCATAGTCCGGGTTTCACTATAGTCCGGATCATAATTGTTAATAAAGAATTTTTAATTTACTTTAGTTTTTTAGAATAAATATGAAATGTGTGCTTGCTACTTACTACCTATACTGTATATGACTGGAATAGCCACTATGACGAGCTGAAACAAGCAGGCGGCAGCTTCAATGTTGCCAAATTTATATGAACAACATTTGTTATAGTGCCTGCCTCTCAAGTGCAATGTCATCAGTTGTTTACCACAAACGCTTAATTGAATCATTGAATGGGAACGAATACTGGGCATATCAGCATTTGCAACTCATCAGCCCATGGTGGCTCAGTTCATGTGAGAATCCGTTTTTAAGCAGAGCGCCGTTCTGCGTTTGGAATGGTGCCGTGCAGCTGACTTAGAGAAAACAAATGTGTTCGCCTGCTGGGCGAGCCCTCTTTATCTGTTTGTCTTCTTTATGGGCTCGGACCCACTTCTACCTCCTTCTGTCTATTGAAAATCTTTATAAAAGATTTTAATGTTTAATGCATATGAAATAATTATTTAATGTAATATAAAAGGTTTTAATGTTTAATGCGTATGAAATAATTATTAATGTAAGAATTTATGATTTAAACAAATGTATGAGCAAATCGAAAATTTCTTGGAACCAATTATGATTTTTCCCATAGGTTACATACCTCGAATAGTCCGGTTTCAATTAGTCCAGTAAGAAAGAGGAACCAATTAACCAAACTATGCAAGGTATTGCTGTATACAATCAGGTATGCTACAACAAACAGTTTTTGTCAATAAAATCAGAATGCTACAACAAACACAGGAATACTATTGGTTGATGTAATACATATGTGCCCTATGATGTGTCAGAATCTTCCCTACTTTGATTAGTGTGTCAGTCATTATTTATTGTTATCATTTGTAAAATTCATTTATCAATGTATAGTTTTCATTCAGTTATCTGCTTATTTCCTCCTTTAATAGAAAAAAATATTATTATTTTTTAATTATTCTGCTATATAATTTTAGCTATAAGCAGGCAAAAATACAATAAGAAATTTACATGTATAAAATGTATAAAAGCTAAATAAATTAATTTTATATTATTTTTATATTTATATTTTCCTGTTTAAATAGTTATATTGGATGGTAAACTTCGATCTAGGCTGTGTATTAAATGGATCACCCCTAAATATATACAGTGGATTCCGCTTAATTGGGACACGTCAGGACTAAGCCATTTTGCCCAATTAAGCGGCTGTCCCAATTAAACAAAGTAATAATAAATTCAAAAATAAAGTATGTAATTCGTAGGTAAATAAATAATAGGTAAAAAAATTTTAATAATTCATTAAAATGGGTAACTAATTATTAGTTTTCTACCGATCTCCTCTGACTACTTCTTCAACACTTGGCAGCTGATATTCATGCTTTGCCCCGCTAACTATAGAAATTTATTGATCTAATGCTTCTTTGACTTCTGGATCCTTTCCATCACGATTTCTTTTGAATGTTCCTGGAATTTCTTTCTGTAATGCTTACTCCTCACACAGTTGATTTTCGTGTTGTAGAAAATGCACTATGGTAGATTTTGGTACTCCAGTTATATCAGGAGTCTTCGATGGCTTGTATTAAATAGCTGGCTTTTAATTTTATCCAGTAAAGCAATTTTACTTGAAAGTGTAAAATCATTTCTTGGCATCTTGGCAAAGATTTAAAAATTTTAAATAAAATCGACACTGTAAACGAATATCGCTAGGTACAGTAACGATAGACTCTTAAGTAGATGCACACTTGCCAGACTCATGACAATAGATAACAGATTCTCATCTCGCTAGTGTTGCTGAATAATGTATTGTTATGTATTATTTATCAATGATGATATTTACTTATAACTTTAATAAAGAATGGATGTTTATGTTAGTGCAGCGACAGTGTGTCGATGATGTGTATGTAATAAGACGATAAGAAATGACACGTTCCATTGTGTTAGTCTGTATTGTCTTGTAGAAAGGTTTAACTTGAAAAATTACCAGTATAATAAAATGTTATAATTTTTATATAAGGAATTTTTTAAGAAAGCACACAACAAGTATTAGTGTATGTAGTGTTGCCATACTTTCAAAAAATCCCTAAGCACACAACAAGTATTAGTGTATGTAGTGTTGCCATACTTTAAAAAAATCCCTAAAATATATCAAAAATTGAAAATTCCTTTTCTGCTACTGTCCCAATTAGGCAAAAAGTTGTCCCAAAAAAGCATTTATTAGTTTGGTTTCTGTTCTTTGAAGTTTGTCCCAATTAAGTGGAATCCACTGTATATATTTCAAAGTATGCTAGGACAGACATTGGTATTATGAATGAAATTAAAGAAGCGATTGTGTTTCTTCTAGCATACCAACTGTATTTAAAAATTATAACTGAAGTATTTAAATAAAATTAATAATACTTACTTCATTTGTTTAACAATTGTACTTTTTCCAGATTCTCCAGCACCTATTATAAAGAAATTAAAGTACAGTATTTGTATAATGAAAATAAATTTACAAAAAATTAATGATCATCTATTATATACAATAGGTCATCAACTTATGTGGTTAATTCATACAAAAATTTCCACAAATTAAAAACCATATAAGTCCAACAATGCTTAAACTCAATTTTTTCAAGAAATTTATTATTGGCTATTCTTGAAGCTTTGCCAATTTTGCCATACAGCCGAAATGCATTTATAGATACCATGTCTAAACAGCTAGTTTATAAGTTTTTATAACTGTGGTTTTTTAATATATTTTTTAATTGTCATATTGTATTCTTGGTATTATCATTGCATTAGTGAAGTGTATTAAAAAATTGGCAAAAAGCTTCAAGAATAGCTAATAATAAATTTCTGTTAAATCTTACACTGACTAACTGTAGAATCAAATATATAAGATTTGATACATTATCAAACACAATGACCAAATGAAATTTAAGCATAAATAAGAAAATTAATGTCATAAGTGATATTTTTGCAAAACTAAATTGTTTTATTGAATTTTTTATTAGGATCTTATGGAAATTCAACAGAAATTAAGAGACTTATGCAACTGCATATCTCTGAAACCATATAAGTCAGGGACCTACTGTAATTTTAAACATTGTTTCTAACAAAAATTTCAACTGAAATAGATCTTTCTTTTATATATTTCTTAAAGCATTATCTTTTTCTCTTACCAAAAATAATGTAGATTACATTAAGAATATTTAAATTGGTTTGTAGATATTCATTGTGTTTAATAATATGATAAAATAAGGATGATACTAATCATTTATTGTATCATTATTTTATTCTATTAGGAATATCTGATGTAGCATAATATCCATTAAGCAAAAGTCAAAAAGTTATAATTTTAAAAAATTGATATTTTTAAATATACAGGCGGCCCTCGACTTTCGCACAATTCGCTATTTCGCACATTTTTTAAATATCGGTATAAGCAATGATACAAGTTAACTATTCTAAATTACATAACGCCCATCCAATAGGGCAGGGTATTAATTTTAACTGTTAAGTAGAATGGAAATAATAATTACTGAGCATGCGCATTACACAAAGGTTCATTTCAAGAATTCTCCATAGAGGCGCTTCGTTCGTTTCTTGTATACAATAGTGTGTCTTATGAGAGTGTCCCATCTGTATCAATTAATCTGTGTTCAGAAACAACTTAAAACATACGATTCAAATTTTTAAGAATAAATTTATTCCGCTAATTAAGTAACGTCGAATTAATATACTGGAAAAATGAAATATTTAATTCAATAAGCCAATATAATATTTGAAATATATATCTATCTTCTATATTTTTAAATGAATATAAATAAAATTTTATATACTGATAGTACACATGAACAATTATGAGAATTGTATAAAAATCATTAACAACATAAGTAGATATATCCTCACCAGTAGTGTACCCAGAATCTTTGGTACCCGGGGCGGTATTTTTTATTTTTTTTTTTTACCCCTTCTCCAAAAAACACATCTGTTTTAACTTTCAACATACATTTTACACACATTTTCTTAAATAAATTTTTAAGAACTGAAAATTATACAAAAATTTTTTACAAATATCTGGTAAATAGTAATAATATTCCATGCTCTTGGCCCCATTCAGCTTGGTCCCGGGGGCGGGCCGCCCCCTCTGGGTACGTCACTGGTTCCTACTTCTGTAATAAAAGTTTTTTTGTTTTACTAATTGAAAATGATAGTTTTCTCGTCTATGAATTCCTAAAAGTCAATCATGAATCATTCAGTATAAGCAATATTTGATTGAATTATTGTGAAATATTTCAATCAAATATTATCCAATATATCAATCATATATCAATCATATATTTCCTATTCACAGATTTGTATAAAAGTTGAATATACATATACGTTTATTCGTTTTTTCGTTAGATAATAAATTCATTGGGAGAAAAGTAATTCTAATCTCTGTATTGTTAACATTCTTACCTTCCTTATTTTATTTTTTTCAATAATCAATTATACTCATTATTTGAATATATTAAATTGTTTCATGTTGTATGAGAACATTTTCCTAGTAACTGCTCGATTATTAAGAATACAATAATAATAATAAATTATAAATGATATTAGTTATAATTAACTGTAATTAATTTCAATTTATAACTTTTATTGCATATGTCAAAATCAATTAATAAAAAAAAAATAAAATTATTTAAATCAATATAATTATTATGAAAAGCACTGTAAAACATTACAAACTTTCATTTTGTATATAAATAATTAGGCCCCTACTTAATTATTCGTTTTCGCTGTTTCCTGCCATTTTTATTTGTAGATAAAAAACATCAATATTATGTAATATTTTGACATATTACCCTAAAACAATTTTCATTTATGAAATTATTCAACATAATATTAATCTAGCATTATATTGGATAACATATTAATTATATCCACATATACTGTATATCAGGGGTGGCCAACTTGTTTGTCATTAAGATCGACTTTATACGTTAATAATGAGTTCGCGATCTACCTTTGAAATTCTTCGTTTGATGATGAGAGTATAGGAGTCCAAAACCACATATCCCAAAACGAGATATCGGTAGCAGCGACGGTGTTTTCCTTTTATTTTGCTCATAAATCTCAAACACAATACTTCACTTCAACTCTCACAACTGTTAATTCATAGGTGCCATGTTGTCATCGTCAGTAAATTTAGAATTTTATCTAAATGCTCTGCTGCTACCGATATTCTGTTTTTTCATACTCAGCAATAAAGCGAAATTTTGGTTTACTTGTCTAGAGAAGCCATTACGAAGTAAGAGAGTCGTCCGATAACTTACGAAGATCGACTACAAATCGTCCTGCGATCGACTGGTCAATCGCGATCAACCTGTTGGCCACCCCTGCTGTATATGATATGCATGATACAAAGTTATAAATTTTAAGAAATAAGCTTATGAATATAAAATATAATATTCATATGTTTATTTCTAAAAATTTTTTAACTTTGTATAGTGGTGCCTCGCAATTCGACACTAATCCGTCGCCGAAGTATTGTCGAATTGAGAAACTGTCGAACTGCGGGACAATATTTCCCATATAAAACTATGTTAAATAGATTAATTCGTTACCGGTCCCCATCCCACTCCCCTAACGGGTGAGGTGAGAGAGATACACTAATATTATTACTTTGTTATATATGTGCTACTATTTTATAACAAGCTAAATTACAAAATACACTATTTTATACACAACACACAATTTATTAACCCTTGGATGTTGGAATGATGAGACTATTTTATACACAACACAATTTATTAGCCCTTGGATGTTAGAATGAAGTCTTCCAGCAGACGTCCTAGCACCCATAATCCTCTCCCTCTGTTGCAAAGCGTTGCTACTGTTGTCCTAGAAACGCCATACTCGAACCGAGAAACGAGTTACATTTTAATTGTTCTACCTTTCTGCACTTTATCTACAATTTTTATTCTTCGTCTCTTTGCTCAATTGAGTGTTCTTCTTTCCGGAATTATTCCTCGTCTCTTTGTTCAATTGAATATTCTTCTTTTCGGAATTATTCCTCAGGTTCATCTCTTTACTCAATCAAGTGTTCTTCTTTTCAGAATTATTCCTCTGGTCAGTTCTTTCTTTGCTCAATCGAGTGTTCTTCTTTTCGGAATAATTCCTCTGGTCAGTTCTCTTTGAACCCATCCTTACATTTCACTCAAGAAAAAAATAATAATTACAAATTTTATATTTTCTGGAAAATGTAGAACTGAAAATTAACACAAACCACACGGACAAATACCAAAGTAATCCAAAAAGAACTGACAAATAGCAAATGACATCACACAATTCCATGCACGCGCATGTGCCAACCTGCGAAACTCAAATGTCGAATTGCGACGCATCACTGTATATACATATACCAAACCCGCAAAACTCAAATGTCGAATTGCGGGACATCGAATTGCGAGGCACCACTGTTCCCGCAAAACTCAAATGTCGAATTGCGAGGCACCACTGTATTTACAAATCGATGAAACTGAAATGTCGAATTGCGAGACCGACAAATTGCGGGACGTCGACAAATGTTGAATTGCGAGGCATCACTGTATCATGCATATCATATATATGTGGATATAATTAATATGTGTTATCTAATGTAATGCCAGATTAATATTATGTTGAATAATTTCATAAATAAATAAATATATACAGGGTGGCTAAAATGTATGAAAACGGCTAAATATTTTGAAAACGGTTTATCAGAATTCTTTGAAATTTGGCATGATGTTAAGTATGCTTATGTCCTACTATCTCTATTTTTTAACTTTAGATCATTTTTTTCGAGATCCAAGACAAACTTCGCTTTTTTTAAAGGGCACTAGGAGTCACTTTGACCATATTTTAAAAGAGCATTTCATCCTGAACTCAGTGATATAGCATATGCCTAGATTATCTTTTAGGAAATCCCAAAAAAGACCCATGTTGACTTTAACATTCATGGCGATAATTCACTGCGATCGCTGCTAATGCGTCTGAGTGGCTGGATCGTCATACACATTATCTTTTAGGAAATCCCAAAAAAGACCCATGTTGACTTTAACGTTCATGGCGATAATTCACTGCGATCGCTGCTAATGCGTCTGAGTGGCTGGATCGTCATACGGCAATGTGACGCTATTCTGCAAGAAACATTGCAAAAACAGTTTGGGCATCAAGTACGCCAGTACTGAGACGAAACATTTCCTGGTAGATGGATAGGACGGAGAGGAATGTCATACGGCAATGTGACGCTATTCTGCAAGAAACATTGCAAAAACATTTTGGACATCAAGTACGCCAGTACTGAGACGAAACATTTCCTGGTAGATGGATAGGACGGAGAGGAACAATCGAATGGCCACCTCGATCACCCGATTTAAGTCCGTTTGACTTTTTCTTGTGAAGCCATATAAAAAATCTGGTGTTTGTTAACAGAACAATGCATATGGAGGAGTTGCCGGAACGAATAAGGGACGAAATTGCCAATATGTTCATCAAACACTTTGATTGATTCGTTGCAAAACTTCGTTCAACCGGTTCATTATTACCAGGAAATAAACGGACAGCACTTCACGTATTTATTATAATAATTGAATTTTTTTTCTATAATACAATATGTTGAATCTAACATAACTGTTGTCTTTATCATCATTTTCCAAAACTAAGATTTGAATATTTTATTATAGTTTTTGCAATTTTTTGTAGAAGAGCGACCCATTACCGTCTAACGATCCATCCACGCGGAAGCATTAGCAGCGATCGGAGTGAATCATCGCCATGAACGTTAAAGTCAACATGGGTCTTTTTGGGTTTTCCTAAAAGATAAGATAGGTATGTGTTATACATTGAATTCAGGACGAAATGCTCTTTTCAAATATGGTCAAATTGATCCCTAATGCCCTTTAAAAAAGTGAAGTTTGTCTTGGATCTCGAAAATAAATTACAATATAAAGTTGACAAAATTGAGATAGTAGAACGTAAGCATACCTAACATCATGCCAAATTTCAAAAAATTCTGATAACCGTTTTCAAAATATTCAGTCGTTTCCATACATTTTAGCCACCCTGTAATATATTCTATATATATATATATATATATATCTTTATACATATATAACAGAATTCTTATTGTTAACATATATAGTAGAAATTTTCATAAAGAATAAAGATATAAAGATATATACTAAATAAAACTTTTTCACAACTTTCAATCTAACTTTTAGATTACTCTTTTGCTTTTTTTAGATTTCGAGTTGAAAAACGGAACTTAAAATGTTTAATTACATTAGATTATTTTATTAAAATACAGAATTGTATCAATAATTATGAATATCTTTTGTTCCAGTTTAATGGTAGTTTAGTCAGTATCGGTCCACTATAGGAGACTACTTTTTGTTTAATAAAGATCTGTCCCCAATGTTTTAATTATATTAATCGACTTAATCCAACAATGTTTTTATAATCGTAACTGTCTAATATGGAAAAGTTTTATTATATGCACAAATAAATTTTATTTAAAAATTTAGATTTATTCTCTTTTTTAAAATTAATGAACCGAAATAAAATCTTTTAAAAAAGAATGGTATGATAAACAAGAGTTCACTGCCCCATTTACTGTCCCTAATTGTAGACCCGGAAGTCGAGGGAAATGACAGTTGACGTCATAAGACGGGTGGCGATGTATCCACAACTGCTGAATTGCACTTGTAAATACAGTCATATAAAGTTAAACGATACCAGCAAAACTATATTCTATCTTTATTTATTATAATTTACATTAAAATAATTTAAGTGATTTTTGAAATATTGTATTACTAATAAATTTATTTAATAACTTAAAAAATAAATCAAATGTAGAATGCATATAACAAGTGGTAAAAGAAATTCAACAAGCATAAATATCATTATTCTTATCATTTGAAACTGATTCAAACAGTTTCAAATGTATGATGTATAACATTATTTAATATGAACGAAAATAAAAAGAAAATTAGAGCAAGCTCAGAGAATGTCAATCGTCAATTCATGTCAAGAATAAATGAATGCGTGCACAGGTGCTGCAAGGAATGCAAGCGTGAAAATTATTCTGAGTCTTCGAAGTACCAAAGATGTGTTATCTCGGCACAATTCCAAGTTTATTATAAGTTATTTATATTTTGAGCTGCTAAGCAAAAATTAATAACAAAATAATGATAAAAAAAAATTTGGAGAATAATAATAATAAAGGAAGTTCAATAATGGTAAATATTTTCAGCACTTCATACAATGCTTGTTCAATTTAAAATAAAAAATAAAACAAAATTAGAATTAAGATACTATCAAAGAGAAAACAGTACAGTATATATAGATTTTACAGTTTTAATATAAGTAAAAGAAACTTTTAATTTTAAATATGCTTTAAGGAAAATAATTTTTAATGGATTCTAAAAAAAATTTCTTAATATCATTTGATCGTAATTTTATATTATTAAATATGTAAACTCATAAAACTGTAAATGTATTTCATTTATCCATTTACGAATAAAGTGGGACAGGAATACTCACTTAAGGTTTGATATGATGTAAATCTATCCCAGTAAGTTGTGTATGTATGAAATGCGGAATGATTCCTGTATCTGTCTTCAAACAGATGAAACACGTTTTGTTTTTCAAAATAAAATAAATATTGTAGATTTATTTTTTAAAAAGCAGCAAATAAATATTCTTGCCACATTATGCGAGTAAAAGTACAGTACGCATAAGATGATAGAATTCATTTACTTAAAATATGATACAAAAATCTTCAGGAACAAATACATATACAGTATAATACATATATATTGTCACTAATAAATCACGAAAGAATCAAATAAAATTATTCGATCAGGATATTTTCAATTTTAATTTTTGCTGTTTACAGTAATTCTGTACTGCATACTTTTCTATTTGTTTTCCGTGTATAACTTTAAAACACTTAAAAAATAAAGAAATAACTATTATTATAATTCAAAACAAACATTTTGTAATTAATTTATACTTCATTCAATTTTTAATTAATAGAATATGAGTGCACACTGCGTATTTTTGACCCATCATTAGTAGCTTAATCTTGTCTTACAATATCATATACTGTATAAGAAGAGTATTCAGAATAGTACTCCTTATAGAAGGAGCGGAGATAATGAAAATCTACCTGTGTTCATTCTCTACTCAATGGATTAACGATTAATACAGTAAAACCTGTCAAGTTGGACACCTCTCTATATTGAACGACTTTTCCTGAACCGAACAAAAGCTTATATTTTACCATATGTCCAAACCTCTATATCCTGGACACCTATCTATCTTGTATCTTGAACAACTGTTTCTAATAAGATGGACACTTTTTGCTTATTAGTTGAAATAATATCTTAAATTTCATTTAGATTTATAAGATTATTTGAAATAAAATTCTTAAATTTTATTTAGGGGTTTAGAAGATTAACCAAAGGAATTTGTGTAAGAGAAACTTATAACATTGAAAGTGATTAGTCATGATTTAAGATGGTTGCTGACGACTTATAAATCCATGATTTACTTATTATTGTAAATACAAACACTGAACAATGAGAAAAATCAAACAAAAACTAGCCAAATTATAGCCAGAATATTTTATTGCAATAAAATTAAAAATATTTGGGCTGGTTTATATTTGATTTGATTTATATTTTGCTTTTTTTCTTTGAGAATTGTATGCTGTTTCTTTGGTTGCTGTGATTAAGTTTTCCTTAGAGATCTTAAAAAGCAGTAAAAGAAAATTAAATAAACTGTCATTAGACCATAAGAAGCAAATTGTTGATCATTTACTATTCTGGATGCATTGAGATGGATTTATGTTGCATGACAAGAGATTTCACAATTAACTATTTAGAAATGTTTTAAAAACACAGTTCCTTATAGATTTCACTGAGGAAGAAATGCAAGAGGTCAATAACTTTGACCTAGAAGAACTGAGTGCTCTTCCTGAGAACTTCCATGAAGAAATGCAAGAGGTCAATAAAACTTTGACCTAAAAGAACTGAGTGCTCTTCCTGAGAACTATCATCATAAAATTTTAACTGAAGATTTTACATCTAAAAATAATAATAATAAAATATGTTAATTTATGAAAAAAATGTCATATCACGAATGTAATTTTCATACGAAAAATAATATAAATAATTTCATATTGGAAAAAGCCAATTGTTTAATTTTCAAGTATAACTGGCTAAATATAATATATAATAAATTTTATAAATTTAAAATTAGTTACATTAAGGTTACAAAATTATTAAAATTACAAAATTAGTTAGTTATCAAGTCGTTAATCAACTGAACTATTTGATAAATTACTGAGATAAACGTGATTACAGATATTAAAGTTTAATTTCGATGTTTTATTATAGAGAATGCTGATTACCAAATGTTATGTTTTATTGTATTCATGCCAGAGCCTATTTGAATTAATATGCTAATAATTATATCAGGAAGTCATCCCAAAAATAATATCATTTTTTATACTCTACTTATTCAAACATGAATTTTTAAAGCTTTATAAATACAACTAAGCTTTCACAACGTTGGAAGAGTAGCATTGATTCAAGTGGATCTTTTATATCCTGTCAAAAATTAATGCTAAAAACGGCATTACTTTTCGGATAACCTGATATACGGCAAGGATCATTCGTAGTCCAGAATGTCTCCATCCTATCGAGCAAAAATAATTACTGAAACGAAACCGGATAATGAGAGAAAGAACTTTATGAAACGTTACTATGCTACTGTAATGATAACTTAAGCAAATTAATTCTGATTTAGTAAGAAACATCAACATAAAAAAAAATATGAAGATGATATCTAATACATTATCGTGTTTATAAAATACAGTATAAGAAAGCACTGAATCTTATGTAGAGTATTTTACCTGATAGAGAAGAAGAAAACTTTTTTCTTAAGTCTGTCTCTTTATATCACTTTGCTGTTTTCTCTCTCCTGTCTTCTAACTTCCTTCCTTTCCTTTTCTGCACTTTATTTTACCTCTAGAGAATTTTTTTTCTTCGCTTCGTTTTTGTCAAAGCAGACATACACCACTCTTTGAACTTTTTCACATTACAAGTGGTGAAGTTCAATCGGACCTGTATTCTGATTAAAAGCTCTCCTTCCTTCCTTCCTTCCTACTTTTAATTGGTATTTGAAAGACGTGGTCAAAGAAATTTATTTATTTATTCCTTTATTTCATCTACTTTGATCTCAGTGTAAAATGATGACTACTTTTCTTCCAAGAGCTTTAAGTAATGAAGAATTATTATAGTATCGATTTATATTTAGTATATGGGCACAGTTTTTGAAACTTTTAAAATAATTTGTGATTCATCAATACAAATCGCTAAATTTATCATTGTATGTTGAGGATTTAAAACATATGCCTATATATTGACAAAAAATATCTAAATCGAATGATTTATTATTGTTTTAACACGAGAATAAATTATTCTATAAAGTTAGCTTAATAAAATTTATATATTTTAGTGAAATAATCGATTATGTTAATCTAACTTAGCATAATTATTAATCGAAAATAGAATAGCTAGAAATAAATATAAATTTTAAATTAATTATAATTATTAATGAAATAATATCAAAGTGGCACATAATAATTTTTATAATTAAAAAAGTGAATTTTTTTAAATTTCATGCAGAACTTCAGCATAAAAATTTAACCATTCTTACACATTATACTTTTCTATAATTATTTATTTTTTAATTGATAGATTAAAAAAATCAATGGCTAGGAACTTAAAGAACTAGATGGTATTTGCAATCACAAAATAATAAAAAAAAAAATATTTTTTTAATGATTTTATTAAACTTACCTAAATTAATTTTATTAAATTAAACTTCTTAACATAGTTTCGGATGAAAGACTTAAACAAAACTTTTTTAAAAAATTGATGACTTAAAACATGTCGAATAAAAAATTTGATCGTTATTGAAAATCAAGGATTTTTATATATTAAATTAATTTCTGTAGCTTTATAATTTCTAGATCAATAAGTTTTGTGTTTAATGCAATTAGTTGAGTCTTATTTTTTTATGAGAGTACATTCACCTACCATATATTAAAATTTATTTAATTATCTCTCGAATAATTAAATTAATTGAAAATATTGTAAAAAGAGTAATAAATTATAATATCAGTTGTTCAACTCGTTTTTTTCCTCTGTCTGATTTCAGAAATACAATTTAAGACATAAAAATGTAATTCAGTTTCGATTTTTTGTCGAATTTTCCAAAAATCCATTAAAAATGATCATATCAGGTCATCCCAAAAGTAATGTGATTTTTAGCATGAAGTTTTGAAAGGATATAAATGATAAATCATTTGCAAATTTAATTTTACTCAAGTATGTCTACTCCATTTGAATCAATAACACTCTTTCAACATTGAGAAAGCTTTAAAAATTCATATTTAGACAAGTTGAGACGTGTTTGAACAAGTACAGTATAAAAAAAATACATTACTTTTGGAATGACCTGATAGTTTTTTCTGTATGCTATCCACAGTTTGTAACCTGAATTTGGATACAATTTTGATGTCCTGAATTTGGATAAATTTGATGTTAAATAGAAAAAAAAAAAAGTAGATTTTAAACTTCCAATTATAATTGATTGTTTAATTTATTTTAAAAGCAAAAAAAAAAGTTTCTTTTTTGATTTATTTTAAAATTTATTTTCAATTTATAATGCATCACGTATATAAAAATAACAAATAGAAACTGAGATTTTATTTCACACCAATCACTTTTTCTTCATTCTCATGTCGGAAATTCGTTTCTGATAGTCTATTCTCTCTTAGCAGTTAGAAGATCGATAGAGATACATAAACTTTTGAAACTTTTCTGTTACAAAAGTATATTTTTATGGTTTAGACTGATGAATTGAGATGAATTGTTTCAATTTTTCTCTCTAAGATATATCTCTCTAAACTATCAACAAATCTTAGGAAACACTAATACTTACAAAACCTACTATATTTGATTTGGCGTATAATAAACAAACTTAGAATATAGAAGAAATATAAATTTTGAAAAAAATATAAAGAATGTTTTTTATTACATATTAAATATGCTTTGATAATATTATTTATTAAATTCGAAATAAATGAATTTCTTTTTTCAATTATCCGTGATAAAAAATTGTCTATTATAAAAAATACAGTAATCTAAAAAGATAATAACAATATTTTTCTTTGAAATTGTAAAAGTCTTTGAGTAAAACTATAAATAAATTTATAAACATATATGAGTGATCGAAAATAATTTTTATGAAGATATATTTAACTAAAAGTAAAAGAAAAAAGGAGTATTATATAAATATGAAAAAATATTCTTGATTTTTGTTAAAAAATGAAATTTTATATGAAATCCAATTCAATCATTATTTCGACGAATCTGTTTAGAACATTATTGTTTATAGACCATGATTCGAAGTTCCCA
Source organism: Olivierus martensii (assembly GCA_000484575.1). Lineage (NCBI taxonomy): Eukaryota > Metazoa > Arthropoda > Arachnida > Scorpiones > Buthidae > Olivierus > Olivierus martensii. Next base: position 54,256 of record AYEL01071038.1, read on the forward strand.
GTGTGATCATATATTTTTGTGCACAAGTTTTATCGCATAACTTTTCTTATTTAAGAATAAATTTAATAATTCTTTAGAATATTAAAGAGACATATATATATATTTAAAATGTTAGATTGTTCACTGAAAGCTACCCTTTTACTTTAATGTAGTTGCATAATCTTTCTGGCCATTCGTCTATTCTTTACGCAAACTCTCCAAAGGAAATTTCTCCCATTCTCGGAAAAGTTCTTTCTTCAGATCATCGACACTGCTGTGTGTTTTGCAAACACTTTTAACTCCAACTTCGACCATATGCTAAAATCTACTGTTTCAGATTTAGAGATGCAACTGGCTATTTTTTACTGGTAATGAACTTGGGAACGTCTGGCTTAGCCACCTCTGGATAACTTTAGTCTTGTGAGGTGGAGCAGAGTCTTGTTGGAAGGACAGTTGCTAAGGTTGAAAAGACTAGTGTTCAATGGCTTTGCAATCAGTTATATAATTTCTATCATGTATTTCTTTGCGTTCACTTTCACTTCCTGCGGTACAAAATGCAATTTGCCTTTCCATGACAACTGATTCCACACCACATCATCACTTAAGCTGGATTATGGATCCTGGTACTTTTACCAAATCTCTGGGATCTCTTCTCTTGACTTAGCGTAAATCCGGTCGTTTTTCTTATTAAACTTGTGCTCAATAGCGAAGATTTTTTTATCAGTGAAAATAATGCTTTGTAGCCGTCACCAGCCAACAACTTCAATAATGCCTAACTTCTGACTGGATTCTTCTTTTACTGAACACTTAAAAAATGGCATGTCCCTCGCTTTAAAGCTCTTGCTTTAAGCCATTCGAACTATGGCCTTGACATGTTCATTTGCAAAGCCAATTTCTTATGGTTTCAACAAGGATTTCGTCGAATTTATGCATGCAGAGCATTAACGGCCTTTGACGTTCTTTTCTTCTCAGTCTACCGGATCTTTTCCTATTACTTACAATGCCTATCTCCCTATACCTACTTACATCATCATATAACGTCTTTCTTCCAATTCTCATATTTTTTAGCAACTTAAATATTTCGCATTGTCTCTTTCTTACTAAACTTAGCTGCAAAATTACATTCCAAGAAAATTGTTTTGGTGACGTTTTTGTTTTATTGGAAATTCTAGAAAAAAAATCTTTTATTTACAAGAATGTAACACAGTAACCAAGGTATGTGCAGCTTGTGTATTTTTCAATCCCGTGGTGTTTATAGTTATTTGAATTTTGTACTGGAATTTATGACCACATTAGATAGAATATACGACGTTTTTGTTTTATTGGAAATTCTGGAAAAAAATCTTTTATTTACAAGAATGTAACACAGTAACCAAGGCATGTGCAGCTTGTGTATTTTTCAATCCGGTGGTGTTTATAGTTATTTGAATTTTGTACTGGAATTTATGACCACATTAGATAGAATATGATTATTTATTACTACAGAATTTTCTCGAATTTTCTCTCTCTTTTATCATTTGCTAATTAAAAAAATAACGGATATTTTATGTTAATTGAAATTCAATTAGTAGTGGTTAAATTGCTATTATACTTAAAAATAGGAGTGTGCATTTATAATAAATAATTAATTTTTAATCTAGTTTACAATTTGATAAAACTAATCTGTAAATTCAAATAATATAAACTTCACAGAGTACTAAAAAATTTCTCAAAGTACTAAAAGAGTAAAGCATTTTCTCGTTAAATATAGAATTTATAGACATTTGATTTTTCGTTTGAATGGATAAAATTTTTTAAATTTCTTTGGAAAAACTGTTAAGAAGTTACTCTCAATAGTAAATTTACAAATGTCATTTAAAATTCAAGTGTAGTACGGTATTCAATTTCCTTTTGAGTATAAAGTTATGTGGTTGGTTATCTATCGTTGAAAATGCAAAAACAAAACAATCTGTAGAGAGTTCTCTGACACCAAAAGAGGAAGAACTACATTTGAATTGCAAAAACTTTAAATATTTTAATACTTGTAAAAGAAAAATATTAAATCTACTTTAATATGCCTTAAAGCAATTTGATAAATTAACATAATTGAGTAAGAGTCATTGACTTATTCATTTTGAAAGAGCAAAACTCGAAAGAAAAGTTATCTTTCTAGGCAAATTTATTTATGTTTATGAAACATCACATATCTATGTTGAGCTACAAGACGATAATGTTAAAAATAAACTTTAACTAAACATAATAAACTAAGATTTACTATAAAGGACTGTCAAAAGTTACTCGACTGATGTTTTGATTAGGTTTTTCTTACAGTTATATTTTGCTGAACGTTATTTAATATAGGCTATTTTAAACAATGAACCATGTCCAGAATATATAACGCAAACAAAGAAATTTGTATTACATGTTATTCAATAATAAAGTATGTGGAAAAATATGTTGAGCTTATATTTTGAACATCAATCTCAATTTTAATTTCAAGTTTCTTGTTCAATAGATGATTAATAAATCTGATGAAAATGTTTAAAAAAATTTGGTTTGATAAATTCGATGAAATTTCCAAGATTTATTATGAATAAACTCATTAAATTCGATTGTCTGATGGTATTGGGCCACCTCTGTAATTTTATTTGAATGTTTTATATGTTATTGAATACTATATATTGTATTTTTATTCCAATAATTTGCTATGAATATAGTAAAATTCCTGTTATTTTAAATGTAGAAATGCTAAAATTACAATTAAACATAACTATTCCCACATACTGTAATTTCGTTACATTACAATTACCGAATTTAATCAATCTAATGCTGTTTAAACTAATGGCAATAATATGATTATCACTTAATATCACAGAATTTAGTTACAATTAAACATAGTTAAAATGTAATGTATAAGAAGTATGAAACAAACTACATATGTATCAATAAAATATAGCATAATAAATTCTAATTTAAGAGTATTCTATGTGTTACTCTCGTATTGAACACATAATATCTTATCTATTGTGTATTAATTGACTCATATATGAGCATGTTTGTTGTCACCAGTGCAACAATAGCAACAGTTCTATGTAGCAATTCCATATGAAAAAATTCTACTAAAGTGAAACCGAGAGACAGAAATCAAATAATAGGCTTTATGGATAAAATTGTTAGAGATTATATCAATATCAATTAGGTGATGTATCAGTTAGGTAACATTTCTAAATACATTAAATATGTATTAAAAAATACCAGAGCATATTTATATATATATAAAAAATTCCAGAATTCCGATACTTGTCTGTTCATTGTGGAAAATACGCTTACAAAAATCTTCTTTTCTGGTAAAATATTATAGAAAAATTTTGCCACACTTTTATATTTGTTTCAAAGATATTGATGTTTTAAACTTTGTAACTATAGTGATTCTGAGATAGTCTACAAAAGAGATTTTAGAATTATTACCACTGTAAAGTTTTCAAACTGTTGAGTTATTACTTTGAAACGAAGTATTGATTGGATACTTCGATGGAATGTATTAAGTAAAAGTTTTGTTCCCGACTTCTCCCGTGAGAAATCACATTGTTTTTTTTTTTTAACAATTCGGTGAACCGATATTTTTTGACATATTTCAGTTTTTTAGATGGATTAAAAAAACCTTCATATCGAAAAATATGCAATATACTGTATAAAATTTTTAAAAATATATACTTTGATCGTTCTTCAGATTTTTGTTATATTTACAAGAAAATTTATATGAGGATTATATTATATACGAAATCTTTCTCAGCTAAATGTATTATAAAATTTTCCTGTAATTTTTTTAATTAAAATTTCGAATGTAACCGAAAATCTTTGTAATTTTAAACTCAAATATTTTTACTATTTATGCAAATTTTTTAAAAGATAGACAAATCTTTAATAAATCGTTAAATTTGATGAAAATTTTTAAGGTTTAGAAAGTCAAAATTTCGATTTATTTATGATTATTTTGTACACTACAAAAAAAAAACACATTTGATTGGTGACTACTTGAAGATATTCATATAAAAAATTGAAAATTGTGCGCTTACATTATCAGTAATATAACAACAGAGTAACGATCTATTCTGAGAAATTTAGAACTGAAGAAAAATATTTCATTGTCTATAATATAAAGAAGTTTAAAATCGATAATCATTCTAATAATAATGTTTCTATAGAAAAAAGTATCCTTTCTCTGCATTAATTGCACATAAAGACTGTTTGTATAACTATTACAGAATATTAAATAACTATGCTTTAGTGGTATTATTTTTAGGTGTGTAGATTTACATATATTTACAACATTGGATTTTATGATTCACGAAAATAAAGCTGAATATTCTACTCGTGAAATAGCGTAATCAAGTAAGACTGATTTACTGTAACATTAATATAAATTTAAAATGTAATAATGATTGATAATAATGCATGCATTTCGATTATTTATATTAAATTATCTTGCTAACTTATAATATTAAACAAATTATTTTTGTAGACATTGTTTTGCTTTACCGCTAATTTGTTTTGGACATATATGAATTATTCCATTTTTTTCACACTGTTTTAATTTTAATTAATTTGAGGAAAAATTAATAAAAAATATTCATTTAAATAATATTTAAAAATTAGCTTATTCTTTCGGCTTCATCTTACAGGGTTCAATAAATGTGAATATTTTGATGAATACAGTAACTTATTATTATTATTATTATTTACTACAACAATTATATATATTAACAGGGAAACGTAGCTGGCTGGCTGGATATCCCTTTTGCAATTGAACCACTATAGCGATTTTTATGAATAGGATATGATTAGAAAGATATAATTTTTGGAGTTCTCCAACAGCCAAAATTTTTGTCATTATTAATAATTTAAAATTATGGAACAAAATTTAATTAAAAATAGTATTTTTCCTTTAAAAAGATAAAATTCGCAGATGGCGCTGTAACCAAACAATGGCTGCCATCTAATGTTTCCATATGAATTCATAGGAGTTTTTGGTACAATTGTCACCTTACCGAAGCACGGCGAAAGTGGTACACATCGAAAGCAGGGCTGAAACACGCAAAAAATCTAGTGAGCCAAAGATCAAAGATCAAACGTTTACGCGATATAGACCCACAAAGTTCCGTTTATTGCTAATGGCGCATGTGGTTTGGCGTTGTGCCTGGCGTCGCTGCGATCTGCCTCGCGACGCAATCAATCCCGTTCCCGTTCTCCACTACCTATGCCATCTAGATGCCTCAGTATCTCGTAAACGTTTGACCTTTGACTCTTGGTTCACTAGGGACTTTTTGCATGTTTCGGCCCCCCTTTCGATATGTACCACTTTCGCCGTGCTTTGTTAAAGTGACAATTGTACTGAGTTTTTTAATGATATTTCAAAGTTATAAGATTACATCATAAGATTTCCGCTCAGTTATATGAGCAGGTAATATCTGGTGTATACGGAAAGTCATCTTAAATCAAAAGACAACCTCAACAAACATAAAAGCAATCCTGTTTAATGTTTCATAAATGAAACCTTCTTTTATTGAACGGAATTCAAGCTCTTATGCAGATTATTGAAGACGTACTATCTTGATATGTTTATTTTCCGAATCTATGGTTTGTATATCATGAATGCATTCGGTCTAGTTATTAATATCTAATAGTTTTAATTCAATCAATCCCTTTCAAATTTTGTATAAGCTAATATTATATTATACTTTATGTAAACATAATTAATTTTACTGTCTCCTAAGCAATCACCGTGGATGAATATATAAATTTTATGCGGCAGTAATTTCTTCAAACAAAATTCGACTGAAAGAGGAAACGAATTTTTAAAACTTTCGGATTAATTTTAACGTTTTCTAGTAAAATTCTTTGCTTGCTATTTCTTTCAATATCGTTCTTTTCGACTTCAGTCGCCGTTTCGTTGTTTCCTGGAATTACAGAAGATTAAATCAATATCTTGTTAGTCCAGCAAAACAGATGGATTGTCGTAAAATAAAAATGCCTTAAAAATATAAAGAATAAACTCAAAGTCACCAGTTTATTACAGTATATAAGATATTTTTGATAAATAACATTTATAATCCAAGATCTAATTCGAATATTTTAGTCCTGTTCTCTATTTATCATTGCTTTATTTGAGTACAACTTTATCAGATAAGAATTTGGCGGATAAAAAGAAATATGAGGCATTTTTATTATTCCAAATTTATAATTAAAATTTGACAAAAATAAATAAATTTCGCTCTAAATCAGCAAAGATATGGCCCCATTTTAGCTTTGCAATGCGGCCCGCGATCTAATTTAAAAAAAAAAATGAAACATTAAAATTATTAAATATTCAAAAGTCCAGACTTTCTGCCCCCTGAGACGTAAGCATATTGCTGCGACCTACGTTTGCAAAGAATTATTAATACTGTATATCTAACAATATAATAATCATTCAAGAAGCTGAGCAATTTTGTAATAAAGGCACAAACTGTTTTAGACAGACATAGGTCACACATCTCACACCTTCATCTCACACATCTCACTCTTTAAATGTTGCTGCAAATATTTTTTCATTAATTGATTTAACTCATATTTCAAAAAGGTTGCTTGTACTTTCTCTAGATCAGGGGTTTTTAAGCGGGAGGTATCCATACCCCTTGGGGATATGGGAACCAAATGTTAGAGATATGGGACTCAATCTCTAAAGTGCAGTAAATTCAAGCTGTTGACATTTGGAAGTCACAGTGGCAACTAATATAAAGAATGGCGCTGATTATTTCGACAGTCATGTGTAGGGGATAGGAGACCATATTAGACAATCCGTTGGGGAGCCTGGAGCCATCAAAAAGGCTAAGAACCCTACTATAATGATCAAAACAACTTAAATTTCGAATATTATACTTTTCATAGATTTTTCTTATATATAATAAAATATGATTTCATAAAGAAACTACAATTCTTCGTTGCAGTATATCCAGAGTATCCGACATAAATATGTCTGACCTTTCATCCTATTTAATATTCTTTTTTTCAACGTTTTTCTAATAGCGATTTTTATAATATTTTAACTGAATTTCCATAACAGAAATTGAAAATTCAAATTATATTTACAGTTTTTTATAACTATAAATTTCTTTTTTTTAATATATGAAAAACTTATTCGACTATCTACTGTATTTTGTAAATAAATGTATAATAAAATTATTATTTAATGTACATTCATTTACGTAAAAATCAAAAATTTTCATATATCTCACTTTTAATGAGTTTTAATGCATAAAACGTGATTCACTGTCGAAGCAACTTGTCTGCAAATGATTATTTGTTTTCAACTATACTACCCAAAAACAGAAAAATATTTCTTATAATGCCTAAACTCTTCAAAAATCAGATTTGTAAACATTCTAAAAAATAAATTTCGATTTACTGTTACTAGGAAAGAACTTTTCTTAACAAAAAATAGGTTTTTAGTCAAATTATAAAGTTATAAAAATGTATTTAATTGGGAATATCTAAATTTTCGATCGAATCTGAAAATTCAACTGAAATACGATATGACACCATTATTAGTAAAGCATCATAAAACTAATAATAATTGACGAAAAAAAGCCAGATATTTTTCTGTTGGACATCCTATACATATCTTCATCATCAGCAACAGCATTTCTTAATTCATTCACTTCTGGAACATATGCCTCCTTCTTTAATTTCCAGATGTACCCATCTTGTGCAATCTGCATTCACTGGGTACTAAATCCATAAATAATGCTTTAATAAAAACATTCATCGTAAATATAAACGTGTGTGATATTACATAAATTTAATAAAGAACCGTTTAAACTTTAAAAATCGGGTCTGCTTTTACAAGTATCTCATAAATGTTATTTTTATTTTATATTTAAATTTATATTGTTTATAAAGCGTAAAGTGTATATCTAACAAATAAAGCTGTAAAATTTTACACTTTATTTACTACTGCATATTATTTTATTGCAAAAACGTGTTTTTGATGATAAGAATTTTAACAATTTATAAAATTATATGCTGTTTTTACAAGGAAAAATAATTAGCATATGCTTAATTGAATATAAGTATTAAAATTTTATTATAGAATAATAAATGGATATTATTAATCAGAAAATTTATATTGTAATCAATTAAAATCTATCCAGGAATTAAAAAATAAGATCTTATGCTACTTTTTATATTTATTTTTATGTTTTAACAGCATATCTAAGGAATGTATGATTTGGTTACATGTGCCACACGTTAAAAGGAATTATTTCTAAATTAAAAGATGAATAATTTAGAACCTTATTCATCAGATATAGGTATATTATGCATATATTTGCTTCAAAATTTTAAACAATTAAATTATAATGTTAAAGCATTTGGATATTTTTTTTTTAATCGTTAAACGAATTAAAAAGATAAGAAGCCATCCGGGAATATAAATTTTTCAACATTGTATCAGATCAATATATTGCAGCAGCAAGATTTTCATTATTGATGAATACATTTCCTCGTAAGGATAATGAACTGAAGCATCAGTTTGTATTTAAGTAGAAAAACAGAGATAAGTACGATCTTCAATTCTGTTACGTTTAATACAATTCATTGCGTTAATGGGTATTGTGAACGATTCTTGCAAGTAATATTGTCGATTATTTAATACAATAAAATGAATTTCCAGGTAATTAGGATTGTAAAACGAAATGTATTTTAATAAAATATAAATTTCTTAAATATCTTCTATTTCTGATTTAGTTCCAATGAAATAATATTCGAAAAAATTAGCTCTGAATTAATTGGATACAAGTCAAAAATCATCAAAAGAAATATGTTAAATATTCTCATAAAATTTTATTGTGCGGATTTATTTTGCCAATATAATATATTATGTAGCAAACCCAATATTTATTTTTTATAAACATCGTTTTTTTTTCTATTAAATATCCGAAATTTAAAAATCCATAATATATTTTTTAATTAAATTAATAACTTTTACAGATCACTTTATAAATTAATCAAAACTTAAAATACACAAATAAAAAATTTGATGCATCTCGTCGTCTTCTCACGAAATTATTAGAACTTTAAATTTTTTCATTTTTTTTTTTATGTTAAATTATAGAAAATTGTTTATTTCAGCTCTTAATTTTTGCAGATTTCTAAAAATTTACCAGTTTGTTTAGAAAAATTTTTTCGGCATACTATCAAAATTTATAAGAAAACATTTGAAATTATTTTGCAGAAAATTTTTTGAATTTCTTTGAAACAAATATGGCGTAGCATATAATATGATCATGTCTATGCTATGACTATGCTATGAATTTAGAAATATGACTATGCTTATGCATAGTATGTCTGCATTATGTATAGGCATAATCATATTCTTAGTTATTAATATAACACGCATAGTTTGAATACTATACATAATATATCAATACTATGACTATGCCATATTAGTTTCTCCGAAACTAATATGGCATATTCATAGTTTACTATGAATTCAAAATTTCATCATGATAGGCATATTTAGGCCAAAACAAAACCAAGACAACTACTAGTAACGTAAAATAATGTTTTTACTTAGCTATACTGAGTTATTTATAATAATTATATGCAAATAATTTGATAAGTATAATAATAATTACTTTACAAAGTTTGAAAATTTTCAAATAATGAAAATATCTCGTTTCTTCTACAAAAAATATTTCTTAAGGTCACTAACTTCGTTCGTACAATGAAGAGAAATTGCATGAACAGTAGTTTGAAGACTTTCCTGCTAAATTACATCCCTATCAATAGAAATAATAATGTATATCGTGTTAATAACCAGTGTCTTAGTTGTCGTCCTTTCTCTAATAATAGGTATTAATAATTCTCAGCATTAAATATAATATTCAATATTTTTTCAATCGATAACCAACTGAAATTTTTTAAATATGGAATAAAATTGAAGATTTTTTAATTGTTTAAAGAAGTTTGTTAATAAGTCTATAAATGAGAAAAAAATTCTATTTTTGCTCCTTTTAGTAATTTAATGCATAACAAGTTTATCAATAACCATAATCTCTTGTTATACATCATTTTAAATTTCATAAATTTTTTGATATGCTATATGACAGAAAAATGATGAAGTTTGGCAAAATTGAGATAAATGATTTCCATATAACAAAGAATCAATTGTGACATTTTATACTTTATCAAAATGTGATACTTTTTATACATCAATCAAACTATTCTATATAAATTTCTTATGAAATAAATTTTCTTATCTGTAGCAATTAAATATAATATTTATTGACTAAAGAATTAATATTGAATGTCGCAAATTTAAACTGAAGATGTAATTTATTCTGCAATTAACTAATAGATAAGAGCCAAATTCTGAATAATAATTTTTTTCTAACAACTTAAATTTTCATTTGCTTTAAATTGTTCTAATAATTTTTACTTGATTACTATTTGAAAAATTAAGCGTTTTAGTGTCAGAAATTAATCTGAATATACAGTACTGTGTATACTGTACATACAGTCAAACCTCGTTCACTAACTTAATTCGTTCCTGAAGGTCGTTCGTAAACCGAAACTATTTTCCCCATAGGAATTAATGTAAAATGGATTAATCCGTTCCTGGACCCCAGATGATTGCTTATTCAAACTTTTATAACAGTGCTTTGTGCACAAATGCTTAACACAAAATCAATGGAAATCATTAAATCCATCACAATAAAGATAGACTAAGCAGATTAAATATAGATGAAATCTTAGTTTTACCACACCTGTACGGAGGAGAATTCGACGTCGAAAGTGGAAAATGTTGGGGAAAGGAAATGTTATTGTTTGGAAGCGGATTCTTTTAATTTTTTCTTTCTCTTGGTACCACTCGACTTTACTTCAGACCCACTGGGCCTCTGTCTCACTAAAAAGTTGTCCACTGATTTGTTTTTGTCTACGTTTTAAAATGTTTCTAAACTGACACATTACATTATCATTGAAAATGTTTAATGTTGATGGCTTGCATATTCGTAACTCGAGACACAATACGTCATCCGAGACACTTTGTGTTCGAAAAATTTGTTCGTAAACCGAATTGTTCGTGATCCGAGGCATTCGTAAACCATGATTTGACTGTTTTATTATTATTGTTAATATTCCTGACATTGCAGTTAGTAATAAAGTATTCACTTAACTTTATCTATTACTCACAAATTTATAAATAGAAAAGCATTGAAATATCAAATTTTGCTTAAATTTTAAATTTATTTATTATGTAAATTAATTTTTTATTATTAAAGAATTATTTATTAGTAATCTGTATCAATAATTTTTGATTTATTCTTTTTTTCTGCTATAGATATAGCTATTTTTATAATGTTACAATATAGAGAAATTATTTTAAAAACATCCTATTAATTATTTTATAATAAATTATAATTATAAAGAATTTCTAATTCATTTATTAAGTATTATTGAAACTTTAAATTTTTTATAAATACTGTATAGCAAATAAATTTGTGAATAAATTTAATAGATAGTAATTATTAGAAACAGTATTTCTCGTTGATCCATTTTTGCAATACTGTATTATTTTCCTTTTTAATAAATTTTTCAAAAATAAATTTAACGAAAAATTTTTAATAATTTATTATAACTTAGCAATATTTTATACAAATATATTATCAATATTAATATTCTAAATTTGAGGCAAGAATAGGATCAAGTAATTTTCAAGAAAATAAGGGCCGTTATCATTTTATTTGCAATATTCACTGTTAATCGAGGATATACTGTAGGGAGAGACAATTATTTTATTGTCTGTAAGGAAATTTTATAATATTTTATATTATAAATAAACGATAATATTAATTTTAGATTATCATGATGCTATTTTATCTATTTTCGCCGCTTTAAAATCAGCGATTAATAAGTACGAGGCAATTCTAGAACGTACTATAAGCTTCTCATATCTATAATTAGGACAAATGCGGAAATTAGTTAAATTTTTGAAGATTCCAGAATAACTAAAACTTCCAAGTTTTAGCTATTCTATATATTCAAAAATTTAGTCAGAGTAAGAAGAAAGCAAGCTCTTACAGTATAAATATGACATCCAACCAACTGATAATAAATATTGATAAGACATAACTAAAATTATTTAAATCATTAAATACTTAAATAATTAATCAGTTTTCTTAAAATGTTATTTTAATTTCTAAGTAGGATTTGAAAAGAAAAAAAATATTTTTCTATATACTTTAATATATTTTATATAATCCACAAAATTAATCGATTAATGTTCTATTAAAATTTCTAACTCTAAATTTGATGTAAGAGTTAGAATATTTATCAAATATATATATTCATCATTTGTTTATCTTTGTAAATAAATAGCTTAGCTTCTTTATAGATTATGCATACCATCTTTATATATTTTAGACTATAACAGATGATTATTTTATTCAATCGATACTCTATTTTAAAATACATTTCTGATTCGAAATCAGGTGTGTATGGATTCGAAGGAATTAATACTAAATCTTTCATAATCAAAATGTAACTTAAATTGTAATGATGGAAATTAAATGGATTTAATTTTATATTTCCATTAAATGCATTATTAGCCACTAAGGCTATTGTTACTCGTTTTGGCATTTGCCCAATAATTGCATTACTTATGGTTGTACTTAAAAGCCAGAATTCAGAGTAATAATCTTTACGTCTACTCCACGAAAATGTAATTTGATCACAGATTTTTCCAGCTCCTTTTCAATTCCAATAATCACGCTAGGTGCAATCTGGACTTTATTAATTTGTAATTCCGCTTTTTTTTATAAAAATCTGGTAATTGTCTTTGTTGGCTAATAAAGTGAAACTGTCCTTACTTCTTTCCAACTTGATTCGAATATCGATGTTATTAGTTATGAGTTTAGACTGGTTAGCCAGATCGATATGGAGTCGGCCAAAAATATCCATTGTTTCTTTCATTCTGTTATGTCTAGCCACAAGTCCTTTATTTTCCTTTTTGTCAGGATCCGTTTCGTTAAATTTTCCAATCATATCCTTTTAGAACAACGCGTTTGTTAAAATCGACTCATGACCTTCTTTGGAAACAAATAGTAATGTTTCTATCATAGCTCTATAAGGATAATTCACTTGACTGCTAATTAGCTTGTCATTCATCCACAACGACACTTGACTGAAAGCTGAATTTAAAAAATAATTAACAGGAGTCACTTTGTCTGTAGCTTCCAAATTATTTCCGTCCTTTTTCTTAATGCTGACTTGCAGATGTAATCGTAACGAAGATAAATCCATATAATGATCACCCGATCCCGAAATAAAAAATTCTAATAGGGTTTTTTGATCTGTTAAACTTGCCATAGGATGAATAATGGTTGGAATCGTGTTTTCAATCACTAATTGCGTCGGAATAGTGGTAAACATTTCTAATTCCGTCATTGACATAGGTCTTAACAGCAGAACCGCTAGCTAAAACCAGTTGTAATAATAATTAATGTCATATATTCCAGACTCTTCATTACATGTTTAATAATAAAATTTAAAAATATTGGCTTTTTGAGCTCACTCTTGAGTAGCCAACACATTCTTCTTCCAATGCCTCTTAGTGTTGTAAAATAGAGAGAGGCTCTGACATCCATCTAACTGTTCTCCATAGCAAAAAAATGACATCATTGCACTCATTAACAAGATAACAGTGATTCATAAGTAATCAAAAAGATAGAGAGAGGTTCTGACATCCATCTAACTGTTCTCCATAGCAAAAAAAATGACATCATTGCACTCATTAACAAGATAACAGTGATTCATAAGTAATCAAAATTGATAAAAATTAAGAATGATGTAGAATGATGATAAAAATTAAAAATGGATTCTTGCTTTGACTATAATATACAATAAGTTTCATTCCAGAGTTGTTCCTAAGGCATTAAAATTTAACAAATATTTCTGATTAATAATTAAAAAAATTATAAAATCACAATATATTCATAACAAACAATAATTTGTTATGCTTTAACTATAAATCAGTTTTCATTGATGCTATATTTTTTTAATAAATAATTTACTTTCATAACAAATATCAGAGAGACTATTTTTTAAGTGAAAGTATAAATAATAAATCAGGAGCGAATTTTGAGAATGTAAAATAGAATAATTTCATCTTTTATTAAATATTACATATATTATATTTGTATAAAAGAAATTTTAATTATAAAATGAGATAAAAATAATATAGAATAATTTTTACTTAATATCGGATATTTTAATATAATATAAATGGAATAAGCTCTGAAGTAATACCACTGAAACAGACTTTAAACTATCAGAAATAGCTGTTAAAACTGTATAATACTCCGATAAACACATTAAATCTAAAAAAACTTGTCTCAGATGTTTATATCTTTCCAAAAAGTACAATTTTGAATGGTTGAAGAAAAATTTCGATCTTTTTCTCTGAGCTATACAATGTAAAAAAAAAAAAAAAATATTTTTATAGGTTCCGTTACTGTTCCCATCGTAGAAAGAAACATTTTCATTTCTTTTATATCTTAGAAACATAGCTAGAAATAATATTTCTTTCTTTCATTTTTTGGTATTAATTCTGAATTATGTTCAAATTAAATATTATAATGAAATTTTTGTAATTTGGTAAGATAATTCTTATTAAAACATTATCAAACCCCACTAAGATTGAAGTGCTTTTATCTCAAAAAATTAAACTTTTATACTTTTTTAAATTTTATTCAATATTTATCATTAATTAATATTTTATAAATAGCATTTAGTTTAAAAAATAATAATTATATTTGGAATGCCTGTTGTAATTAAATCAAATTATATTTAACTTTTTTTTTAAAGAAATTGAAGATTTGAATGTACAAAAGAAATTATTTTTTCAAGTTGAACTAAATTTTATTGAGGAACTAACTGCATGTTGTTAATAATAATTTTCTACATATATGGAAAAAATAAAGAAAAAATTTATTTGATTCTTGGCACATTTGAATTTATTTAATAATACAAAGCTAACGTGTTTGTTTTATTATTTTTCCTTTAAATCAATATAAACTAAAGAATCACCAAACAATTGTAATTTATACTTATATAAAGTTCGGTAGCAAGATTGATATTATTAGATAATATTATTTTGAAATATAAATAATAAATTTCGGAGTTAAAATATATAATAATCATTCTTCATTAGATCATAAATATTGACGACTTCACTTAGAAACTTAATGTAATTATTGAGGATCGTTTATAGTGATTAATAACATTATTTTTTTTTTTTAAATCGATGTTCGCAATAAAAATAGAATATTAAATTTTTTAAAAATTCATATAAAATAATAGTAAAGATGCGCTTATAATATTGCATCATTAGTCTTTTAGGAAGTGAGATCTAACAATGGGTTACTATGATTCATTATTACGTCATCATTATTAAAATAGTTGCTACATCAGCTTCCTCTTATATCTTATGACGTAACAATGAATCCATGCATATCTAGCAGAATTGTTGCATTTCCTGAGAACTATGGTTACAGATATTCAGATTCGTATTTCAATTCGAGCATAAATTCGATTTTGGTCCAAATCGAATTTACTCCATAGATTTCTCCGAAAAACTCGAATACGAAAATTTTATGAAAAGCATTCCTATGGGAATTTAGCTGGTTGGCATATGGATATGAGGAAGATGGTAAGTACTCTTTCACAAATATTACGAATCTCCTAAATTCTGTGATGTAAAATAATGAAACAATGATATATAATTATAGAAATCGTCTTATTTTAGCTGTCAAAATGTTGACAAAACTTAATATTCTGTATTAACTTACGTTTAAGATAACATACAACATAATTTTAATGGCATTAAACTAAATTTTCAGATTTAAAATGATTTTAATTACAGTATTCTATATTTGAAAATTTATATGAATTATTAAAAAAAAAAGTAAAGCAAATGCAAATAAGAGATGTTTTATTCTTTCCTTTTCTTAATTTAAATAAGTAATTAAAAGATCAATATCACTGATAAATAAAGTGACCAAATATTCTGACTTCAATCCGAGACGATCTACATATTGGGTGCATAAGGGTTTTTATTTTTTTGGATTTTATCCAACCTCAGTTTGTGAGGTTGGATAAAATCCAAAAAAAATAAAATTATTTTTTAAAAAAACAATGAAAAAGTGAATTATTAAAAAATTTTCAAAAAGAAAGCAGGAAGAGATAAAGAAGCAAATAATATATTTTACTATTACTTTTATTACTTTTTCTTCAGATTTATTCATCCACATTGGCTGTATTAGGGTGGCCATATTCCATGTATAGTAAAAGTTGAAAAGGAGAATTTTTCAGAAGTTAATTTTTTAAAATTAAATGTAGTTAATCTTTATTTTAATAAATAAAAAATGAGATAATCCATTACAATTTATTCAGAACCGGGACAAATCAGACACATTTTTTTCAAGTCGGGACAGAAAGTCAAAAACTAGGACTGTCTCGTCTAATCCCGGTCACTTTACTGATAATGCATAAGGTCCCAGATTACGCAGTTTCAGAGTTAAACCATAAAAATATTATTTATAGTCTTAATTTTTCATATTTATGCTCACAGTATCCTCATTAATTTTATTTAACCATTCCGTTTACCAAAGCACGAATTAGTAAACAGTATATCGGATTTAATCATTTCTGTATTACGCAATATTTATTTACATGAAAATTTTCGGAATGAATTAATTAGATAACTAGAGAACCTGCTATTATATATTAAACACTAAATCTATGTTTAAATATACTACCTAGTATATAAATAAACATGAAAAAATGTTGACAAACGTGCAGTAAAATTAATTTTAAGGATTTCTTTCGATTACAAAACATAAATATGCTAATAAATTTAATTATAATTTTAAATAGATTTATTTTTACACGAATATAATATATTAAAAAGTTTTTCATGTAATCAAGGTTAAAGAAAAGAAAGACAAGAGGAAAAAATCAATTAAGTACTTGAAGGATGCACTTTCATCTCGATCGCAAAAATCGATCTTATGTGATTATAGACCAGATGTTTTATCATGTTAGCGAAGAGAGTGATGAGAAAAAGAAAATACTCAATTTCTTTACATACTCGACCATGGCAAATAATAAAATTTGATCCAAACGAATTTTATAAATATAAATGTTTTTATTTGATGAGATGTTTTTAATGCATTTTAAAATTACTTATAAAATAATCAACGAAAGAGTCAAAAGTATATAATTTAAGATTGTTCAGTCTGAAAAAAATAAAAAAAAATAATTATAATTCTTAATAAACAGCATTAATATATAAGATTTCTTTACATATTTTAAGATTTTATATCATTAAAATTTATTTATTTAATCTAAAATTTTAGGAGTTATTCTTATCTACAGTTAGATATAAACAAGTAAATAATGTAACAATATTTTGTTCTGAATGCAGCTAATTTTTGAATTGAACAAATTGCACAATTTTAAAAATTTTAAACATAAAAAAGTAGTATTTACTTCACAAATAAGTGACTGCTCCTTTGGATTCTTCCTCTCACTTGCGTAAAATCATCAGCTAGGGATGAGCCGAGTGAATAAGAACAATCTCTGAATAAAAAATAATTTGCACGCTGCAAACAAGCCTATCTTGTTCAAACGCTTAATGCATTTTGATCGTGATGGGGAAGTTGGCAAGCAATTCGTTGGACTGCATAGCGAATTTCGGAGTTAGGCAGGCATCAAGACGAATAGGTTTGCTCTGCATACTTCTTCAACTACAAGGAAATTCTATCTAATATATCTCTTGCAAGGAAATTCTTTTGCCTGTATAATCGAATAATTTGAGGAAATTGTTTTGAATAAATTCGTGCCTGGATTAACTAATCACGTTAATCGAAATCATTTCTTAGTGTTAAATAGCAACTTTTAATCTAAAAATTTATTGTTACAATGGCTAATATGGAAACTGCTATATACTTAAATCTATTTTTCTTGATGTCTTATTGAAAAATATTTCCAAAAATTATTTTATAAGAAAATTTATTAAAATTAATTATATCTAATTGGTTCAGTTTTCTAATGTTATTGATGAGCACCGTTGCATGCCTTACAGTTCACTAGAGTCATAATGAATATTATATATTTTTTGATAATGCTAATCAATGCATCCAAAATTTAATAAAGTGAAAAGAGATATATGTTTCAACTATACATCAAAGTGATATAAAGATACTAACATCTAACGCGATGTTCTTGTTAGCTATGACAAATCGGATGTTCTTGTCAGCGAACAGACTCGATGTTTTTGTAAGTTGTGACAAATTTAATAATGGCGTTTTTTTATAGAAACGAACATGAATTTAATTTCATATAAAATTAATTTCCTTTTTATCAACAAATTTCTTGATAAAAATTACCTTATTTGAAAGAAAAATCAATCACTGAAAAGAGAATTTATTTATTTATTTATACTATATTATAAAATTTAACCATAATTTAATTTATCAATACAATTTAAGATAAATAAAGTTATTTATTAAGGGTTTTCATATGATAGTTTAATATGATAGCTCTTATACAGAATTTAATATTCATTAAATCAATTTCTATTAGTTTTGTATATACTTTTTCTTGATTTAATCAAAGCATTTTTATAATTCTGTTTATTCAGTTAGACCTTATTAATGGTATGCAGAAGAATTGTTTATATATGTTTAAATATTTAAGATATATATATGTATCTTAACTATAATATACATATCAAGATTTAATTTGATACCATGGCTGTCAGAGATGATAAATGCAACATTGTTATCTTTAGATAGTCACCTAGAATTAACTTTCAACTTTCATCATGTGCAAATTTCTTCTGTATTACGAAAAATTCTTAATTTATTTAATAGCATTTCTATGTAAGAATGAGAAATGTTTTATATTCAATTAAAAAAAAAAAAAACATGTAATTTGTAAAAAATAAGCCAAGTAAGATACTAAGAAAGTAAGGTACTTGTAACAATTTAGTAATAATTTCTTTGATATTATTGTTTTATTTTATTTAAATCGGTAACCAAATAACCAATTTTAACCAAGTATTTAAATTTTAATTAACATCCAACTTTCTTAGTACTTGTATTGGCTATTTTTTTACATATTAAACGTTTTTGATGGGATACCGTTTATTTTTTAGATGAAAACCATTTTTCTGAGAGAGAGAGAGATATTCTAACAACAATATGTTAGTACGTCATTTAATATTATGTTTATTTTTAATCTAATTGCATCGAAATTTTTAAAAACATTTAGCAAAATAATAAACATATATATGGCAATTTTGGTGGAAGTCGATTGAACGATGAAGCATCTCTAGAGAAGAGAATCATCCTCTTCTACATGTTTTAATTTTATTCTAATTGGGCCAAAATTTTTAGTATTAATTAAACCAGAATATGCATATATTTCAAATTTGATTAAAAAAATACATTATGAGTAGTAGTTTATAGAAAACGGATCTCTTTATTTTAATTCGATTAAGCTGAAATTTTCAGAGGACCTCAAGTAATCTTAAAAATACCTATGCTACAAATTTCATCCATATTAATTAAATGATGCAACATACTGATCTGTCTTTGGCGTAAGAGCAGAAGAAAACTATTTTATGCTGATTTTTGCAATTTTTAAACTACCATAATTCTTTTATTGATTAGATTTGAGACAATAAATTTGTCAATTGGTGTCATATTGAATCTCAAATATATTTACCAGATTAATAATATCTAAGTTAGAATGAGACTACAGTGAGTTGAATTTCGTCCGTAAAATGACTCTTGTAATAAGAGTTAGTCAGTGACTATTGTATTTTGCTTAGAGCAATTGCAGTGCCTCTTGATATTAAAGAGTTATGAATGTCCCATATTCATTTATTATGCGATATTTATGTGTGCAACAATCACTGAATAAATTTTAAGTTTATTTTTTGATATTTCTTCTAAGGAATATGAGATTTGGGTCTTATATGCACGAAAATTAAGCGAAGCGAAGTAAAAAATAGTAATGCACAGCATTTAAAAGTACAATATTGTAAAATATACTTCTAGCAAAATGGTAGTATTCGATAAAATTGTAGAAAGTCACAAAAATATATTATAGTTACACTTGAAAAAATTTTAAAAACTTTTGTTTGTATAACAAATGCCAACCGATAAAAATATAGTACTCAAGATAATTGAAATAAATAAATTGGACTATAGGTAGTTAAATAAATCGTTCAGCCATGATTTGTTGCAAAACAGAAAGAGAATTAATAAAAATGAAACCATGGCTATTACGTTCGCTCCCTTTCTTGCCATAAATTTTGTTTTCAAATCGATAAAATTCTGTACATGCAATAAACATTATGCTCAGTCGTGATTGTTGTTTATATAAATATTGATTAAAAAAAGTATTCTTCTTTATTAATGTCATGATAGAGATCATATAAATAAAATTATCTAAAATTTAAACTTATTTGTAGAATTATTTGCAAAAGTTTCCATTACTAATTATGCATTTTAAACCTGAGCATGATTGCATAATTAACAGCAATCAACGATATTATCATCTCTTTGAATTTAACTAATAATATTGTTACTAATTATACATTTCTTACGTCTGAACATAATTAAAATGCTTCAATATTGTGCATTAAAAGGATGATAAGCAGAATCATTTTCTTTATGATAACTCAAAATATAGAAAATTTATAATAGGATGGTTTTTTAAATAAATATTAAGATTCTCAAGAACATTCAAAAATGCAATATCCTCATTTTTGAAATATATTTTATGAAAAGATAGCGAATTTTAAATTATTTATTACACTAATAATTAATATCGCGGCTTATAATTTTTCGCTCAATAAACTTTCAATATATTCATCTAGCATTATCATGACAGATTTCTTGAAGGAGTGAAATATAACTTTGGGTTTTCACAAAATTAATGACAATATAAAAAGAGGTTTTTGTTTTATGCCTCTTTCCACCTCATAGGTGTTAAACGGCAGGATATTCAATTGCCCATTATGAGCTGTCCACATCTAAATATATTCATCTAGCATTATCATGACAGATTTCTTGAAGGACTGAAATATAACTTTGGGTTTTTACAAAATTAATGACAATATAAAAAGAGGTTTTTGTTTTATGCCTCTTCCCACCTCATAGGTGTTAAACGGCAGGATATTCAATTGCCCATTATGAGCTGTCCACATCCCTGATGGGATCAGCCATGATCCCATGGATGATGAGGTTCAACAAGCTCGGTTCAGACACTCTTGAAAAAATTTTCGGTGTGGAATCTGAGAATTGAACCCATATCGTCTAGGGTAGAAGCACAGCATGCTTCCATCCCGATTATCCGGCTGACTAATATGAAAAGTAGTATTACACTCAAAACAATTAAGAGACTACGTGATTTTTATTATTATTATTTTCATTAAATTTTTTTTGTTTATGAAATAAAAATATATATTACTATATTATTAAATTTAGATATAATTAATAGATCTTATTTTAAATTTTACAAAATGAATTATATATTTCAATATATAAAGGATTAAAGCAACAACAAATATGGAATTTTGACTTTTTCAGAATGTTATATTGCAGATTTTCTCAAAAATATCGTATAATATTTCAAATTCTGACGGAAGAAGACATTTTTACATCACTTTCCAATCTGTAATTATTTATTAAATAGTGGGCTACTCCAGACTATAATATAAATCAGACATCCTCCTATGGAACGATCAGCCGGACTTAAGAGAGAGGATAGGATAGATCGGATAGGTTTTGATTCTTAATAGAAATTTTTTTTCAATGAAAGAGATGTTTTCGATCCCAGGTTATCCTGATGAAAAGCAGAGTGTAGGTGACCAATTCGGCCACCAATTGAGGCATTTTGAATGCCTAAGATTCTCTACAGTGCATTTCTAGCATTACTTTGTAACAATTTTTCAAAAATTCATTTACGGGTGTTTTTCAACAAAATATTAATTAAAAATAATTTAGATGGTGACTTTGGTTTTCAAAATTTGGCATTATAAATATTAAAAAATAAATAATTTCAGAATTAAGTTATCATAATTAAATATTTCCCGAAACACTTCTCTTGATGCCAATGAATGTTTTTGCTCCTGTTCAAGAATGCTAAATTACGCAAAAGATATTTACACAGAATTAAATTTATGAAGTTTTACGCTTTAATATTCACTTCTTTGATTTCAGTACTGTACTTAAAGAAGCTTCACAGATCTTTCATATCTATTTTTTGTTTGGTTATTTACAGAATCATACTTAAATCGAGCATATTCATTTACCAAAGTACTACTGTAAAAATATTTCTCAAAAAATAAATAGTGGGTTAATTCTCCATAGTTCGAGTATTTTTCGGATGTGTCTTTATTAATTTTTCTGTTTGTTAACATGTCAGAAGTCATTGATGTTTGTAGCTATTATATTCTGAAATTCTTTCTCTTTGTTTGGTTATTTACAGAATCATACTTAAATCGAGAATATTCATTTACCAAAGTACTACTGTAAAAATATTTCTCAAAAATAAAGATAGGGTTAATTCTCCATAGTTCGAGTATTTTTCGGATGTCTGTTTATTAATTTTTCTATGTTTGTTAACATGTCAGAAGTCATTGATGTTTGTAGCTATTATATTCTGAAATTCTTTCGTAACATGACGAATATAGCCGTCAAATTATTTTGATCATTTACAGTACTGTCTACTTTTCAGTTAGCGCTATATTGTTATGGATAAAAGGAAGAGGCAGTGTCAGTCACTCAAAATATCAATCAAAATCAACCAATCAGAACATTTAATTTAAGTTATTCTTCTGAAAAATGTCCGATTTCGAAGCAAAGAAATAATCGCAAATACATGTAACTGAAAAAATTGGCCTTAAATACTGTATTTTGTTTTGCATACTAAATAATATTAATTTTTTTCATACCTTTGTAATATAATCACAGTAAGTACCGTATATACAATATTTTATTATAAATAAAGTAAATTTTAAATATTTTTGGTGGTATACCATATATTCGATAACTTTTCTGTAGTTCTAGGCGACCTTAATCAGGTCACTTCGAACAATCGCAATTTAATGCATAAAGATGCCAATATCTGTCAATTTCAGTTACTTGTTATATAATTACAAAAATTAATTAGGGAATTACTCAAAATAATCACTTTAATAATAAGATTATATTAGAATCAGAAATACGATACTTAACTCATTAAGTTGATAAATCGTACATTGTGAGATCTCTACTTTCGATAATCGGATTTAATTGGGTAAATCAAACAGTAAAATTAGAAATACGTAAACTACCATTTATAAAGAAGATAATTTATAAAAATATCTCTCTCTCACAGTAATTTTTGCGATTTTTCATTACCCTTAGAAAGTTTCGAAATGCATTCAGGCTCTTCTTTTTATAGTATTTAATTTTGTAATAAACTCTCAACTCCTCGAATAGTTGTTTAATTTGCAGCAAAGTTCTTTCTTTGATCTTGTGCTCAGTTATTTTTGGAGAAATTTTTGTTAATTCATCGCATTCAAAAATGTTTTTTTTTTTTTTTTTTAATTGAACCGAATTTGATAAGAAAAATATTTGGTGAAAGATGATAAATGGATTTTTGATATATCCATTAAAACAGGATTGCCACATTCTTTCGGTCAGATGTTTCTGAACGTAATAGAATTTTTTATTCTGTAGTGGAAGTCCCTCACTCAGCAGTCCCAGTCACACAAAAAAGTATTAAAGTTTAGTGTATCCATCTTGCAATGCAGTCAACAATGCTATAACTTTTAGATCTACACATATATTCCGTGATGTTCCTCACGTTATATTTTTTTGAACAGAGTTAGACAAATAAACATTTTATCCATGAATTTGTAAACATATTCTCAATGAAATTCTATCAAATTTATTTCAGGAAGGGAATTGATGACACCAGAATAATATGAGCCTATAAAAGTTACCACATTTTATTTGATTTTTATATAGAATCAGATTCGAAAAATACCAATCAATCTATAAATCTTTATTGAAGTAAATAAAATCTCCTTATATTTCAATATTTAAGGAAAAAAGAAAACATTATAAAATAACATAAATAAAATGTTTGAAAACAAATAATGGAAAACAATATAAACATATCATTTACATATTCATAACAACAATAATAAAAATTTCGACTCACAATTGATAAAGTAGACATATAGTGAAAGTTATGATTAATATCAAATGTTGAATTTTTACAAATGCTTAAGAATAGAGGAGACATTTGTTAAATATACTGTTCCGATGGCTAGATTGAAAGATATTGTGAAGGAGATTGCATGTTTAAATAAATGTTGTGAAAGTTAAAAAAAAAAAAGAAAGAAATTTTGAGATTGCTGGAAAATTATTTAAATAATTTTAATGATGAAGAGCAATATATGAAATTCTACTCAGATGAAATAACCTGAATTCGTTTTTTAACTGAAGTACAGTATTAAAGAGAGGATATTCCATGAATTATATAGTAGATAGTAATGGAAACTAATCTTTCAAATAGAAATAGGTAGATATTAAACATCCTTGGTTGCACGAAATCACATTTCTAAGATAAATGGCCGACTAATTTAACCAGCTGATTTTGGGCGGGTTAAAATTTATTCTATAGATTATCCAGCCAAATAATATGGCGGAATGCAGCAGTTCCGAATCCGAAGCTGAAAATAATCTCGATTTAGATTATTTGGATTATATTTATCTCAATTCAGAATGAATATTTCTGAAAAAAAATAGATCATTTACCCTTCAAGTGAGATATACTGTAGTTTTAAAAAATGAGCAGTCTTATGGCTACTGTCAAAGGTAAGTGAAATATGCATTTTATAAATCAAAAGAACATTATTTTATTTTAAATTTATAAAACGAATTGTTACTAACATATTACATATACATATGTATGTGTGTGTATTATAATCATATATATTGATCTATAAGAGTAAATATTAGTAAAGCAGAAATACAGACCTATATTTTCAGATCAACATCAAACCTATTATTGTAAAGTATTTAGGTATTATGCTAGTATATGTTTAATCATACATATACAGTACAGGTATCCCTCGCTTTACACGATTAATTGATTCTATGAAATAATCCCATAATAAGAAATCGCCTAAAGTGAGTTAAATTTAGTATGGATGAGATAGGATAAGTGTTTATTCAGAAGTTAAAAAATGAAAGCTTTATACTTGTGAGAAAAAGAATTTTTAAAGGCAAAAACCAGGCGTAAAACGCGACGTAAATATGCCGGTGAATCGATACTTATGATGTCACTTCCGCTATATCACTAGACGCTGCGTCTTTACGCCGAAGTTGACTTTTGTTCAATTTTTTATGCTGCAAGAGTACATTAACCATTCATCATCGGAGTATTAGCTGGTTGTTGAAACTTTGTTGTTCTCTAAAGCGATAAATGTCACGCAAATTCATACAGTTCTTTTAGATTTTGAGTTTTGCGACTGCAAGATCATAGCATTTAATTAAATTTATGAATGAAATCATCGATAAATAAACAAATTCTCGAGTTTCGCTATGCATGTTGAATCAGCTAACTTAAAATGATGTCTCATTAATTGGCCAACAGCTAAATCACATCGTTTATTTATGTCGCGTCGTACGATTTTGGTTTGAACATCGGTTGGTCCGACGTTTTCTGCGCAACGCATTTACGTCAGCGTATTGATGCCGCGTTTTACGCTTGTGAGATCCAAACTTAACCTCAGTTTATGCAACTTTATGTTACGTCAGCCTGCAGACATATTAAAAACTCATAAAAATTTAAGAAATCATCTAAAAATCAATAAAAAGTGCAAAATCACATAAAAATGAGTGCTAAAATATGCAAAATAATTTATAAAATTCTTTAAAAGCTTAAAAATGTTATTGGCGACATTAGGGGTTATTTATAGCAGTTTATCGGGGTTCTAAGTCGTTTTTAAAGAGTTTATTCGACTTAATTCGCGAGTCTTGGAACGAATTACTAACATAAGGCGAGATATGACAATATATGTAAAATTATATATATATTTTATATATGGTATTCTTAAAATCTAATATATAAATAATAATATATTGATATATTTAAACTATTACATTAATTCTATGTAAAGAGGGAATAAGATATTGATGGGTATGATGCAAATTATTGTTGCATAAAAATAGTTTTTACAAAATCTAATAATTTAATACAAGTTATTTTCTGGAAGACAAATTGCGTTAGGTTTTTGATTATTACAAACATTACAGTAGATTAAAAATTGATAATATGAAACTAATATGCTTGTTTTGAACAGATTCTGAAGTTGGATTTACAAAATTTAAACACAGTAATTATTAGAGAATCAAAATTATATTTGATTCAGTTATTATTCAGATTTTGTATTAGATAAAAAAGGCAGAAAGATTTATTGGTGCTACATAAGAGATAGTTATGTTCTTCGTAGATATCTAAAACTTTTAAGTGAAATTTAATGAAAAAAATTTAAGTCGAGCTGCATAATTAGATGTTTTTGGTTGTAATTTGCACGGTAGAAGAATTTGAGAGAACCAAGGATGGAATTTTGATTTTTATAAAGCAGAAACATCTTCCATTTAGAATAGTTAATAATATCATTCAAAATGGAGTTTAAGAGAAGTTGTCATTCGATATTCGGAGAAATTAATTGATCTAACGAAAATCCGAAGAAGTGAAGCATCTGTTTATTGAAACATACCAATTAAAATTTTAGAATTTTTATTTACATAAATAGCATTTGAGTTGAATGGGAATATTGTGAAGAAAAAGAGAATGTTTGGGATAATTATTGGAGAAAAGTTGAATATTTTAAAAGTCCTTTAAAAATTGAATTTTCCTTGATAAGATTTGAAATCGTATTGAACAGTAGTTGAATTTATCTTAGAGGTAGGGTAGAGCGGGGTTAGTTGAGCATGTTTTGGTTTGAAGGCATATAAATATTTTCCTATTTACAGTACGAAAATAAAAATCAAACCAAATGGCATGTTTGACATCAGAATTCTTAATTATTAACAGAAAAATATTAAACATGCGAATACAACCGAAAAATAACGTCTCAAATGAAGTCAGACCAAGATGCTCAACGTACCCCGATAGTGGGGTAAGTTAAGCCACCACTGAGGTAAGTTGGGCAGCGATGTTGAAAACTGAAAATAAACGCGAAAACAATGAAAAGCAATTATATTATTGAATAAGTTTAACAGTTAACGTTATCATAACCTTTATATTAATTTAAAATATTTTCCTAATTCAACCAAACGTCATATTTTCGATTGAAAAACCACGTCAAAGTGAATCAATAAAAATATAGAATTTGAAAAAACCGCGTTATATCGAAA
>AYEL01071039.1:0-77589 GCA_000484575.1 Olivierus martensii
GAAGGGGAACTGCACAATGGCCTGAACTTGAGGCAGAGCTGAATACTTGGGTTTTAGACCACAGAAAAGTGGGACTTTCAGTGTCTACAAAAATGATTATTCATCAAGCGAAAGCGATAGTGACTGATAGAGAGATTGCCGATTTTACTGTATCAACATCATGGTGTTCAAGATTCACGAAGAGAAACCAGCTATGTATGCGGACTAAAACAAAAATATCGCAAAAGATGCCAGCCAAATATGAAGAAAAAATTATTGAATTTCATCGATTCGTCATTAATGTACGAAAACGAGAAAATTTTGAACTTACACAAATAGGAAACATGGACGAGGTTCCTCTGACTTTTGATGTGCCCTCAAGCAAAACTGTAGATTCCAAAGGTACAAAAAATGTTACTGTTAAAACTTCAGAGATGAAAAAACTCACTACACTGTTGTTTTATCCTGCTGTGCTGATGGGACAAAATTGCCCCCACTATTGATTTTTAAAAGGAAGATACTACCCAAAGAAAAATTGCCTAAAGGAGTGTTTATACATGTTCACGCAAAAGGCTGGATGGATGGAGGAGGAATGAAGTTATGGATAGATAAAATTTGTTTGAGGCGCCCTGCGGACTGTTGAAGAAACCTGCCCTACTAGTATGGGATCAGTTTCGTTCTAACAGAACAGAGATGTTAAAAATAAACTCAAAGAATTGAAAACTCAGTTAGCTGTAATTCCAGGAGGCCTAAATAGTCAGCTTCAACTTTTAGATGTCTGCATTAATAAACCATTTAAGAAATTTATGAAGGAGAAGTAAAACAGCTGGATGCAGTCTTCAAATTTTGAGGTTACACCATCAGGAAGAAGGAATTTTAGATGTCTGCATTAATAAACCATTTAAGAGATTTATGAAGAAGTAAAACAGCTGGATGCAGTCTTCAAATTTTGAGGTTACACCATCAGGAAGAAGGAAAACTACAAAAATAAAATAAAATTCAACCTCTAAAAATTTCTAAACCATTTTTAAAAATATATTTTATGTATATGAATTTCTATACCGTATTAAAATTGAACTGTACTCTATTTTCTTTATAGTTGAATATAGAAAGTTTATATACGTTGCTATAATAAAATAGATTTTTGAAGCAATACCACACTTCTTTTATCTCTTAACTACAATTTATTTTTCCAATTTTCCTTCCTTCGTTTATATCTTCGATAGAAATGAAGCAAAATCTTTTGTCCAATCTTTTATAAAACTTCGACTACTATAGATTGTTACGACGATTATTTTTCAAAATAGATAAAAAAATAGGATAAATTTATTTTATAATGAATTATAAAAAATTTTCAATACATTTAGAAATCTGTTTTCCACATATAATAAGAAAAAATAGAGAAAGGACAGATCTAGGAAACAAAATATAATTTCTCATCGAAAACTTTCTGTTAAAATTAATTGTATGTCTGAGAAATGTCACAACTCATTTCCAATAACTAAGCAGTTAAAAGTTCCTATATTTAGAAGATTTATTTACCTAATTAATTCCAATTCTAGAAAAAAAAAATGTTACTAAATAATTAATAAAATAAATAAATAATTCCTGTAGTTAATTGCTTTAATAAAATTAATATCCCATATGTTTCAGTTCTTAATTTAATTATTTTTTTGATAAACAGTTATATAAAATTTTATTTTATAAATAAGTAAAAAATGAAAATTATAACTATAAATTATAAAATATATCGAAAACAACGATTTTTATTTCACTACACCCAAAATTTCACCAAAAATTGAATCACATTTGTGAATGTATTATTCAGTTGTTCTGCGTAGTCTTCATTCATCCATGATGGAAGTTTTTGTCGTATTTTCAATATTAGAATTTGGTAACAGAAGCAAAAACAATAATGATGGAACAATCTTCAGAAAAAAACTCAAATCCATTGTATTTTGATAAATAAAAACGTCGATTTTAAGCAAAATTTCAATGGTTGGATTGAACTTACTAGCAGAAAGTAAAATCCATCATTTGAAATTTTGCTTAATTTAATTATTCAAATAGAGATTAAGATTCTGTAGAGAAAGAATATTCTGTGAACACGAAGGTAATCATTTAAAAAATATCAAGTCATCATTGGTTAACTTTTAAAAATAATATAATAGTATATAATTCTGTATTATTTAAGAAAGAGTGAAAAATAATAAGACGTAACTGTAAAATAATACTCTGAAAAAACTGTTAAAGCTTTATGTGCAAAAAAAAAATTTTCATAAATCGAAATTCTTTGTCAATTAATATTTGGCAATAGGATTAAAAGAACATATTAAAGCTACAAAATTTTTTCAAGATAGAAAATTTAATGAATGTAAGTGAATTCTTCAGCGAGAATAAATGAAATTAGAAAGCTAAATTCCCAAAACGTATTTTTCTTCTGACAACATAAACAATAAAAGCATAATTGTTATGTAGAAGCCACATACAGTAATCACTGTTTCTTATTACAGTCATAGTTTCGATCAAAATTCAACTCAATTTGTCCCAATTTAAATATTTCTGCCGTTAATATCCAAAACAAAGATTCGATAGATAAAAGATTGATAAAGTTAAAAATTAAATTTTAATTAATAATTAAATAAAGCAGTTTGAAAATGGCAAAAATCAGAAAAAGTCTTTCTTTTTTCTTCTCTTCCTCTCATCTTCCTCCGCAAACATCTCTATAAGCTGCATCGTTCAAGCGATTTCAATGAAATATGGAAATATAAATATTTTGTGGATTACTTAAAATTCCCCAAATATTTTAAAACAATCAGAAAAAAATAATAGAAGATATAAGAATCCATTCTCCATAAACACAATTTGGAAATCCCACATCGTTCGATAGATTTTTGACCGAAATTATAATATAAATGATCTCTACAGATCACGTTAGTGAATTGCTTTCTATTAAATTTATAATATAGATATTTCTTATAATAATTTAAGGCCCTCTGCAAATTTCAGAAAGCACGACTATAGAGAAAGAATGTCTTATCATTAGTCCTGTTACAGATCTCATCCCTCAACTAATTTCGATGACATTTGGTTTATAGAAGTTTTCTTATAGTTCTCTAAAAATTTCAGTTCAAAAATAAAGAGCGTATTTAATGATCGTGTTAGTATATTGTAAAGTATTTAGAATATCTTTCTCAGAGAGTATTGTCAATGATGATTAACAATTCTTTTATTGATAATATACTTTCCTTGATTGTTATTATTCATAATAATTAACAATAATGATTACAAACTAATCAAAGAAAAATTAATATGTAATTCAAGACAATAAATAAAAGTTTTCTTTGGTATATCATACGATGATGTAACTTAATATTAATAATTTATTCTATGTAAATAATGATATTATTAAAAATCATTTTATAAAAATTCTACAGTATACGAATTTAGTTTTATATTATTTTTATCAGAGATGTTTTATCATCTCGATGACCTTCAAAAACCTTGATAGGACCAAAAAGTAATTTCAGTTTTAAATGATAACTGCATTTGGATACGTTTCAAATAAATTTGAATCGTGTCCAAAGGAAGATTTTTTCGTCAGTAACTTTTCTGGAAGAGAAAATTTCTATAAGTTTCTTTTTAACAACAATAAACAACAACAACAACAACATCACGCCCATATTCTTGTGAGAGGGTGGACAGAACTAAAAGAAGGAGAATAAAAATAAAATAAAATGAATGGGGAACACTCAAATACCACCAATCAGATGCCATACATCCCTTTCTTTACACACTAAATTTCATAAATCGTCTACAAAAATGTTTCATTTTATTAAAATAATAATTATATGTATTTTAAGAGGCCAAAATATGAAATATGGCAAAGAAGTAGAGAGTGTTTGCCATATAATGAATAACACTAATTATAAAATTAATATAAATAGTCTATCATTCATAAACTAACTCAAATGTTTAAGAATTTTCTCGATTTTGTTTTATTAAAATCATCGTTTTTGTGATTCTAAAAGAAGCTGAAAAAAAAAATGAAAATTTTTTTATTATAAAAAATATATTAGATAATAATTTTACAATTTAAAAATAAAATGATGGTTTATAGTTGATCGGCATTCATTTTATGAAAAATTTTTGCGATTTCTTAAGAATTAATTTCTTGTATGAATACATATTATACAATGGATAAAGAAATAATGCTACTTATATCTTAGACAAGAATAATTGTTATCATATAATAATATTATATTTTCATAAAATATAAGTAGCTCATTCCAATTTTAGTGTAAACTGATCTTTATTGTAATTTACTGATCAAAAATTTATATAACAGTTGTTATAACCAAAAACATAAAAAAACAAACTATGATTACTTATATTCTACTTATGAATCATTACTAAATTAGCATACATGTACAGTATTTACATAATCGAACTAGTTTAATTAACTAGCTAAAGTATTTTGATGATTTTTACGACATAAATATTCACTCGACTTCAGTAAAATGAAAAAAAATTTATGCTTAAATGTTTTATGAATACTTAGATATCTGAATTTTCATTTTCTCATGTATCTTTGTCAAGTAAAATTTATAGAAAATATGAAAATTGTTTAAGATTATTTAAACTTTTTAAAACATTTTAGATGCTTTCTTTTCATAAAATAGAAGTATTTAAAGAATATGATTAGTGAAGAAATAGTATTAAAATCTATTTACGAAATCTTACAATTCAACTTAGAAAATATCAAGACAAATATGATTAAAATGCAAAAATTAGAGTTTTTAAGATGCTTTTACTTAGATAAATGTCAATATGTCATTATTTTCTTTTATTCTTCCATCGTTCTCCAAGTAAATATTTGAAGGACGATCAACAATAAAAAGAAGGTAATAGGTACAGCTTTCAAATAAATAGGATTTGATTAAATGCAATTATAAATTATTGAACTTAATTTATCTTTTGATAGTATTTGGTAAATACACGGAGATGATCAATAATAAATTATTGCTTATAAAACATAAATCTCGGTTTGAAAGAGTTAAATTCTTTCGGCTATAATTTTTATATGCTTTCGAATCTGGAATTATCTTCATCCCTTTCATTATCTTTTATCTTTTAACAATATATAAAAATTGTAACCGAAATTATATATTTTATTATTTATTGTAAATCGATATAAAACTAAGTCGATTAATCTGTCATTCCAAAACAAGATATCAAATTTAACGTCAGGAAAGATTTTTAATATCGAAGATAAAGAGTTAACGATTGAAAATTATACTGTATAGCAAAACCTATATAAAATCACACATTTATATTGTTCAAAACATATAATATAGAGATGTACAATCATATAATCTAGTATCTGTAACAATTTTTTTCTAAAAAAATCGATCGAGTACGACGGTTCTAGGATGATCTTCTGTCAAATTTATTATTTGAAATCATTCTTAATGCACAATTTTGCCTATTATTCTTTAATATATAATGTTTTTAATAAAAATATAGAAAAGAAAACTATAAAGATAAAAACGATTCTCAACTTGAAACGAAAATCGATTTAAAGACCAGATTAGAATTAAAGTTTTTATCTCGATAATGAAGTAGAGAAGAAAAACATTTTTCTAAAAAAATAAAACAAGAGAATTTAGTAAATTATTAATAATCTTTAGCAATTGATAATACTTTTGAAAAAATTTAGATATAATTGTATCAATAAAAAAGCAAATATAGTTTAAAGTCTTCTTCAACGTTTTCTTGTTCTTAACGTTAATGTAATACAGTCGATTTCGCTTAATTGGGACACGTTGGGATTTATCGATTTTGGCCCAATTAAGCGGCTGCCCCAATTAAACGAACTAATAATAAATTCTAAAATAAAATATGTAATACGTACATAAATAAATAATAATTAGATACCTATTTTAATGCTTTATTAAACCAAAGTACAGAAAATATTTATACTATAAATAGTGAAGAAAAAAGAATACATATAGGCCCTATATAATAAATTTTACAATTTCAAATTTTAATTCTGCAAAAATGCATCAAGTGGTAAATCTGTCTTTTATCTTTTGATTTTGGTACACCAGTTGTATCAGCGAGTTTACGATAACTTGTATTAAATAGCTGGCTTGCTTTTAATTTTATCCAGCAAAGCAATTTTATTTAAAAGTTTAAAATCATTTCTTGGCATCTTAGCAAAGATTTAAAAATTTTAAATAAAATTGACACTGTAAATGAATATTGCCTTGGTAAAGATTTAAAAATTTTAAATAAAATTGACACTGTAAATGAATATCTCTAGGTACAATGGCAGACTCTTAAGTAGACGCACACTTGCCAGACTCACCACGACAGATGGTAAATCTTAAGCAAATATATACTTGCCAGGTGCACGGCGATGGATAACTGATTCTCATATCAGTGTTGCCAAATATTAGTGTAGGTAGTGTTGACATACTTTCGAAAAATCCCTAAAATATGCCAAAAATTGCTAAATTCCTTTCCTGTTAATGTCCCAGTTAAGCAAGAAGTTGCACAAATTAAGCGTTTAAATTATGTATTAGTTTATTAGTTTGGTTTCCGTTCTTTGAGATTTGGCCCAATTAACCGGTGGCGCAATTAAGCGGAATCGACTGTATGTAATAAATAATTTTTGAAATCATTCTTAATATAATCCGAAAAACTGATGCGGCTCTCATTAATCCAGAAAGAAACTGCGACTGTCAAGTATTTGAGATTCTTCTATGTGACTAGTAGTGACATAAAGTTTGACCACCCCTGAAATATACTATCACTACGCAATACACAACATTAACAGTTTTTTTTTTCTAAATTTGATTAGTTTAGCATACTTCATTTTAACGAGATATTTTCTTTTATTGTTAAGAAATGAAGAATATACACAAATTAATCGATTAGTCATGTGTTAAACATAAGTTATAACTCAGATCTATAAGCAAGACCAAATATTTGCTATAAATAGTCAAATTTTAAGCCAGTAACTTACATACAGTACCTGAAATAATAATTTTCCATATTGCTGAATTTTCAACAGCATCCAGTTTCTTTCTATAAAGATTTTTTTTCGGTTGAAAAATTCTTTTGAATGATATATTTCTTTTGCTTGAATTGCAGCAGCCAATTGTGATCACTAATAGTTATCATCAGTTAACTGTATAAAGACTTTTTACAAAGACCAATTATTTTTTCTTGACGTTAATAATTGGTATTGGTATCGATCTCATTCTCGACCTAGAAATGCATTGATTTCTTACAGAAGAAAATTGTATATATATAATAACGGTTTGTGGTATTTATCAGCAGATTATTGTTTATCACAATCATGAAAATTTTAAAAAATAAAAATATTGATCTTGGTTCTCTTCCAATTTGCTAAAAATAAAAAAAACAAAAAAAGTATGAAGCAACATATACAAGACTTTTTGACTTTAATAATTAAAATAGTTATTATGCGAAATCTTTAGTTTAATTCTGTCGAAAATAATAATTCTTTTTAACAATTATGGTAAAATTGGGTGAATATTTAATCAAATTAAAAATATAATTAATAAAACTATTAAAAGTCGTTCTTCTTATATTAACAATGGTCCTTAGAACGAAAAACAAATCTAATTTTGTCGTTTCTTTTGATGCAAATAGATCACTATTAAAATATGCAAATTTAAATAAAAACCGTATTCAGGTATTATATATATATATATTTTTAAAGTAAAAAAACTCTGCAGCATGGAAAAATTTTGTTTAATAAAATAATGAAATTTCCTAAACCTATTAAAAGCACCTTTCATATTCTTTGAAAATATATGTATTATTATTCAAAAAGTTTTAATATATTTTTTTTTCTGGTTAATGAAACATAAATCAATGACGTCAGCCAAGTAGATGTTTCTAAATTGTAGCAAATATTGCATTTCTCAGTATATCTGATTGTTTTATGCATTAAATTTAGATCTATTTTAAACAAGATATTTTTTATGTAAATATACATTTTTGTTTAATAAAAAATGAATTTAAAAAACATTAAAAATTTTAAAAACTTTTAAATTTATGTTTCGTTCTGTCAAAGAAATATTCAAGCTCTTTTATAATAAATTTTACAAATGAAGAATCAAAAATATTCTGAACTTATTAGTTTACAAGGAAAAAATAAAATAAAATATTGTATATACATATTTTTTATAAATAATTGGGACATTTCTAATATATTGTAATGTTTATTGTAGAATTTTTATTTTAAAATACGTCGTTGACACATTTTTTTTTTTTTAATTTTCTGCTTTAGCTTCAAAATTACAGTAAATCCTCGTATAACACGGCACATACAACGCGGTTTCGATATAACGTGGTCTACAAATTTTTATGAATAATTTAAATTAGAGGAATTATCTTTTGCTGACAGATTTACATATTTTCTTGCATAGTGCCAGAAATCTCGAAACCTAACCTTACTTTTTCTATGTCATATGGGTCTCGTATAACGCGGCGTTTCTATGGAACCTAACATTCGCGTTATACGAAGGTTAACTGTATACACTCGTAGTACAATATTATGAGTTAATAAAACAGACTGCGCGGATATGAATTGTTTTTAAGGGCGCTACTCATGATAATATACTTTATGATTTTTAATAATAAGATTTATGTTTATTAATGAACAGAATTTCTTTTAAGATATTTTTAAATAAGAATTTTCATTGATTTACATGATTTTTCTCATTTTGAAAGTAAGAATTGAATTTAAAAAGGTGATTGAAAGCATTTTATTTAAGCACTCATCTTTTAAACTGATTATCATTTTTATATCAACTTGTATATATAACTATAGGTAATACATATTATCAATCATTCCTGTCTCTAATTATTTACAGAATGATCGATTTACAATATTTAATTATTCAAAACAATACATATCTGATGTAAAGTAACAACGAATACTGTAGTCATTGATCATTATGATCGAATTAAACTTAGATTTAACGTCAAGTATTATTTGCTGTTATTTTTATTTTAATGTTTGTATTCAATAAGTTATAATATATAAAATAAAAATAACATTGAATACAATTAAAGAAAAATCAGTGCTGATTGAATTAACAATTTTTTTTTCTTCTCTTCTTCATCGCAAATATTTCTACAAATGGCATAATTTCTAGAAGTAATATAGATTTATTTTGAAGAAAATTGGAATATAACCATATCGTATTTTGTTTAAAATTCCTTAAGGAAATTATGGAAAAACATAGTCGAATAGGGAAGGATTTCTCTTAGATACATCTGCAGATAACACCTCTCTACCAAATTTTGAATTTATTTATTCAAAATAAATAAAATTCAAATGTTATTATGTTTGTTCAAAATAAATAAATTAACAAATATTTTACATGTACATTTAAATAAATCTGTGAATATTTTAAAAACACTTGTTAGAATATTTTCATTAGGATTTTTCCATTGTTTAACTACTTCACATAAAAATATTAGGTACTTAAAAATATTTAGTATGTAATATGTACATTTAATATCTGTGAATATTTTAAAAACACTTGTTAGAATATTTTCATTAGGATGTTTCCATTGTTTAACTACTTCACATAAAAATATTAGGTACTTAAAAATATTTAGTATGTAATCAGTATCAGCTATATAATAAAATTAAGTATGTAAAATATCGATTAATATTGAGAAAATGAGACGTTTTCTGCAATTTAGAAGCGGATATCTGGTTAATGAAAGCTTTAAAATGAACATAAATCAATGACGTCAGCCAAGTAGATGT
Organism: Olivierus martensii; assembly: GCA_000484575.1. Taxonomy (NCBI): domain Eukaryota; kingdom Metazoa; phylum Arthropoda; class Arachnida; order Scorpiones; family Buthidae; genus Olivierus; species Olivierus martensii. Next base: position 9,800 of record AYEL01071039.1, read on the forward strand.
TTTTAAATTGTAGCAAATATTGCATTTCTCAGTATATCTGATTGTTTTATGCATTAAATTTAGATATCTTTATAGCAGATCAACCAGTTAACATATTTATTTAAATGAAAAATACAAATATATTGTAGATATTGTATTTAAAAATCTATAATCTTTATACATTCACTGTGTTCAGAACTAGTATTCAGTCCACTAATGCAATAAACTATTGCATTCCATTGATGCAATAGTTATAAAAAGAAAGATTCTACACACTCTAAGATGAAATTTATCATTTAAAATTGAAGTAGATTTTTGTAATTATATTTACTAGAAATTACCCGCTCATATAATCATGTGATTTAATCTAATAATACTGTATATAACGACAAAATCCTCGTGTATGGAATCCAAAAGGGAATCGTAAAATGGCATCCATTATTACGTTACAGCGCCATCTGCGAATTCTGTCTTTTTAGAGGAACTACAATTTCAATGTTATTTCTATTCTTTAATTTTTGAATTATTAATAGCGACAAATAATTAGAGCTGTCGCAGACATCCAAAAATTATTCCTTTCTAAAGATACATTATTTATAGAAATCCATACAGTAGTTCAACCGAAAAAGGGACATCCAGCCAGCCACGTTTGACTAATAATAATATAAGCTGTCGCAGACATCCAAAAATTATTTCTTTCTAAAGATACACTACGTATAGAAATCGATACAGTAGTTCAACCGAAAAAGGGACATCCAGCCAGCCACGTTTGACTTTTATTAATATAATTCATTATGTCCACTAAATAATTTTATAAGAAACTTTAACAAAAAACAACGATATAAAATATCGAATTGAAGCTTGCCTCACTATACATCAATTCAAAAAATATTATAAATATGTATCTTAATAAATTCATACTTATGCACTGTTATTTACACACAAAACCCATCTAAACTGTATTCAAGTTCTTGCTAGCATGTGATATGTAATGGTTTCGAATTATAGAAATTTTCGTGCTTTAAGGTTTCATATGTTTGGAAATTTCATCTCATTGATACAATTTTTGATATATTCCCAAAAGAAGAAACTTAAAAGAGTTATATCAGATAATCTGGAGAGCCAAGGAATTGGACCATCGCTGCCCATCTAACATTCCGGAAATGTTTTTGTTCAGACATTTTTTCTTACAGATAAACTATAATCAGGCGAGGCCCGTATTATTGAAAGATTATTTGTAGTTGCGAGTCCAATAACTGTGGAATGTCTTCCGAAATTGTTTTTCTGAAATATTTGTCGCTCTTGTTCAGACATTTTTTCTTACAGATAAACTGTAATCAGGCGAGGCCCGTATTATTGAAAGATTATTTGTAGTTTCGAGTCCAATAACTGTGGAATGTCTTCCGAAATTGTTTTTCTGAAATATTTGTCGCTCTTTATGATTACTAGTGTACACTCATTATATACATATAATGCAAATTTTTTAAATTTTATTATACACAAAACTTGCCGAGCTGATGTAAAAGTTATAGTTCAATATTTTTATCTGTATTTTGTTTTTTGTTGTTCTGAATTCTTCAAGATTCTATATTATTTCTTCATCTAGTATATAATTATTAATTTTGAAATGCAAGTAATTTTTATTGAGAGGATAAATTATAAAATATTTTACGTTTAAAGTAAAATTTTATCATTATTAATAAATAAAATATTTTATAGTTATATTTCCCAGTGATAATTCTGATCCTCTATCAAAAATTTAAAAGTTTATTGTTGCATATTAATTATAATTCCTAGAAATTACAAAATTAAGAATAATTATACTGTATATAATGGAATGTAAACATTGCTATATTATATGCATTCTAAAAGTTTGAAAATAAAATAAAACTAAATAGCATCAGAATTGAGGCATGAAGATTTTGAAGTTGTTAAAGTGATCTTCTGACAAATAGCATAATCATTGGAATGATTGATTCGATAAATACAAAATTATGGGTCGCAACTACTACTTAATAAAAAGAGTATTTATGATAAGAATATTTATGATTGAGCATGGATATTCATGACTAGCCATGCATACTGAATGGAACTGAATGATAAGATAGAATCAAAATAACTTATTTCTATTTTTATCCATCATGCATAACGGAAAGAAATTTTATTATGGTTGATGTTATCTATCTATATATATTATTTTACTTTTCGGTCGTTTATAAATATTACTGACATTATAGAAAATCAAGATTTTAAACATTTTCACGATGCATTTATATATAAGCTTTGTAAGAAAATATTAAAATGTAATATATTATTAATATGACTTGATAAATATTAATAAACGTAAATGGATAATTATCTTAGAAACGTATATTTTGATATATTTAATATAATAATATATATTTAAAATTTCATCAAAAGTTGATACTAGACTGAAATTTATTCTGCAAATTTTGTGGTTTATTATTTATTATCGCTTAATTTTTTATATAATATATATATATATGCTGTAGTTTTAAGACAAGACACAGAGAAATCCACAGCGTTAAGTGGATTCTAATCTATCTTCTTTATCTGAAATTCTTGCCAAAAAAACCTAACGTAAGTTTCTCTTCCTTTTTTTGCGCCCTTCCAGTTATTTTTTTAGAGGAGAGAGGTGGTTTTACAAATCTCCATCTTTAAGGTCATCATCTCTCCTGAGATGATATTTAATACAGTTCGAAATATGTGCCTGGTCCTCAACTGTCCTTCGTTTGTAGTGACGTATGAAGGAAAACCGTTGATATATTTTATATTCGTGACTTCGTGTGGTCCGACCAACTTAAAATTCTTTCCAATTTTCTCTAGCTCTACTAAGATGAGGTCTTCTTTTCCCCTTATTCGTCTGATTTTGAATTCGTTGTCCTGCGGTGTTGTGGAATTTTCTTCTATCTTGAAATCTCTATCAAACAATTCATCTGCTTTAAGCTTAGGTGTCTTTTGGCAAATTTAATATGGTATGCAACCCAGATATTCACTATAAGAGCTATTATGATAGTAAATTGCATTATGTACCTTACCTTATCTTTCCATCTCCTCTCAGATCTCTCATAAAGCTGAATGTGCATCTTTATATCTCGGATAGCTAACTTTCAGCTAACTCATTTGCCTGAGGGTGATAGGAACTGATAGATTTAAGGATTATATTTTTAGAAAGAGCTCATAATTCAAACTCCTCGAAAATAAAATATTATTTTCGAGGAGTTTGAATTCCAATTTTATCAGGTATCATAATTTTATCCAAGTGTAAATATAGCAATTGATAAATCATTAATATTTATAGAAAATTTTTATTTTATGGTCAGAAAATCATATTTGAATCAAAAGGTTTTTTTTTTTTAAATTCAACGAATATACTACACATGTACTTTTGTTATAAATAAATAGTTTGAAGTAGCGGAACAATAGATAAACAACTTCAGTCGTAAGTGATTTGGAAAACAAAGATTATTGGAAATAACTTTTGAAGATATCTTGTAATCGTTCATTTTGTTTTTCTATTGTAACTCTACTGTAAATTTTCAAGTGCAATTTCAAATAATGTATTTCATTTGACTTAATTTGGTAGATGCAGCAGATTTTTTTTTTTATAATTTTTTTTAATGCTTTCTCATCATTTAATTAACGAAAAAATTTAGAAAAATCTATTCAGACTCAGGAAAAAATTTTAATTTATATTTATATTATAAATTATAGTTATATATTAATTAGCCTGTTTTATTTTATTATTAATTTTATGCTGTTTATTTTTATTGCAATAAAACTGAATGTTAAAAAATGGCTTCCTTATCTTTAACAGTATGTTTACATTCATTTTTTCTGAATGTTTTTTACGTTAGATAATGATATGACTCTTTCCATCAGAGTCTTCTTTCTATAAGCCGATATGTAAGTGAGAAAATTTTATGTTGTTTTGCAGACAAATATTATTTGCATCCATATTTCTAAGTACACTATAGAGGATTAGTTTGCTTAACAAATACAAAACATCAAATTAGTAAAGTGGAAAATTACGTTTTGGTAATTTCACTGTTAATAAAATGATCTCAACTTAAATAAATTCAGTAATCGGATTATCTGTAATAAAACGTGTAGTTTAAATAATTTTAACTTTTATCAATTTTAAAAATCATGTTGATCTATGCTCTCATAATTAAAAATAACATTTAGGCCTATATAATTGATAATTTTTCTCGTAGAAGATAAGAAATAAAATTCTGTATGATGTGGTATAGAGTATTCGTTATATATATATTTTCTTTTGTTTTTTAAAAGGTTAAATATTGAATTTAAATTATTAAATACGATTAAAATTCAAAAAAATTTATAAATATTATATATTTATTTATTTATTTTAAAATTTATCATCTTAAAAATAAAGAAATTCTAACCATATTTCGAACGAAGAGAAATATAGAGACAAAACTCTTGCATTTTATATTTTTATAAAAATGTTAAGAATATAAAAATATATTATATTAAGTTTAAATATCCATTAATATATATTAAGTTCTAAATATCCATTAATAATAAATTAGTCATTTTTTATAATGCAAAGAGATATTTTGAAAGAATAAGAGGATGTAAACAAAAATCTTTCTGGCCGTTTGTCATGTGCAAAAATTACATCAAATCTTATTGATATCAAAAATATTTTTTATAAACAGACTTATATTCTCATAACATTCATCTTATTAAAATGAAAATTGGTATAAATAAACTTTATTCCAGTTGTTTTTAGTGTCTCTGAAGCATCAACATTCCGAATCAATGAGATTTAATAACAAAGAACTGTTTTTTTAAGGCTGATACGATTTTAAATAATCCGTTTAAAAATTTTGGTGATTTTTATAATAACCAAAAATAAATATGATATTTTAAGCAAAGTTTATGCTTCAATAAATCGTAATTTATGTTATACAAACGTATATTGGATCATTTTAAAATAACTCATACGTAAAATTTTAATTCTTTATCAGATTCCATAAGTAACACCGATAAAATTTATCGATAATAGCAAATTACTGAAAAGACGAGTGAATTTATTTCTAAATCAATAAGTCTTTCATTTATTTCATGACTTTAAAAGTGTTTGGAAGATTAAATTACATAATAAAGTGAATTCCAGTTTAAATGAAGAAAATCCCCAGAGAAAATTTTAATTGGAATTGAACAAACGAAATTCCTAAAAGGAAAATTTGTTTTGCTGCAATTACGTGAAATTAAACAATCAGTTATAGAATATGGTTTTAATTTCTTACGAAAATTTCATACTGTTACTTCAAAAAGTTAAAAAAAAATAATAAATAATATTGTGATTGATTGAATCTTTTCAAGAGAAATTTTCATTTTTTCATCCATCTTAATATTTATAAAAATATTTTTTTAAACAAAATAAATTCTCTCTCTAGTTTAAAGAAGAAAATAAATTAAGGATAAAGAGATAATACATAAAATATTATAAGAAGGTTTACTTTACTAAATGAAATTAAACATATATATTTGCTGTTAATCGAAATAAATTCAGTTTTTCTATAAAAGTATCGTTGAAAATCAATAATTCACCAATAAAAATTGTAATCTGATATATGTAAGCAATAGAAAACTTTAAAAAATATGTATTCCCTACACAATCATCGAAAACTCGTAGAGAAAAATATATTATTGCTTGTTTTTCGATGGATGGATGTGACAAACGTAGTAGTAGTATTTTTACGACTATTTCTTTTTATGTCGAAGGAAAATAGGATTAATACCTTCTATTTATTATCAACTAACTTCGACGATAAAAATTTTTTGCGAATTTCTTATTTTTATGCTCTAAAATAGTGCTTCTCGAACTTTTTCATTTGGCGACCCCTTTTACCCGAGAAAATATTTTCGCGATCCTAGGTATAGAGGTGATACCTTCTATTTATTATCAACTAACTTCGACGATAAAAAGTTTTTGCGAATTTCTTATTTTTATGCTCTAAAATAGTGCTTCTCAAAGTTTTTCATTTGGCGACCCCTTTTACCCGAGAAAATATTTTCGCGATCCTAGGTATAGAGGTATATAAACTAGGAATACGAATTAAAACATTTGATAAAATTTCTGCCATCCCTAAATTTAATTATGCGACCCCATATGAAAGGCACTGCTCTAAAAAGTAAGTCAAATTATTTTATAAGAATAATTACTAAAGTTACATATAGACTATATTATTAGGGAAACGTGGCTGACTGTTGTCTGGATGTCCGTTTTGCAGTCGCACTACTATACCGATTCCAATAAACAGGGTATCATTTGAAATACATAATTCTTGGAATTCTGTGACAGCCAAAATTTTTTATCATTATTAATAATTAAAAAATTAATTTAAAATTGTAGTTCCTCTAAAAAGACAAAACTCGCAGGTGGCTCTGCAAACTAATAATGGCCGCTATATGTATAGGTTTGTAGTTTTTCTAATGATACTCCAAGTTTTTAAGAGTAACAAGATTTTTGCTCATTTAATATCAGCGGGTAATGTCTAGTAATTTAATAATTTAGATGTAAAAGTACAATTCAAATTTTTAACGAATAAATATTTGATATATTTTCATTATGATAATAGAAATTATTGATAGTTGTGACTTATTACAGAGGCACTTTTAATTAAAATAAAAAAAATATTTAGGATTATTTCTTCATTTTTTTAAATAGGGTAAAACGGGGGAATATGACCAGTCGGGGAAAATGGCCAATTATAAGTTGAGAAGCATTTTTAATATTAAAAATTAAAAAATAGGTTTTTTTCGGCAGGGGCATTTAATGTAGCATACAGTCGTTGATTAGGCAGTGCTGGTGATAAGCTTATAACTGGCCATTTTCCCCAACGGGTCATATTCCCCCGTATTACCCTAAGTAAAAATACATTGAAATGATCATATTCTCTAACGAAATGGCCACATTTTCCCCTCAAATTTGGGGAAAATGGCCAATTTGCTACTTTTTAAAAATGAGTTTATATTTTTCTTTCTGTTTAATTTTTCACTTAGTTACATTTATATTTTCTTGTAAAGACTACAAGCTCTATGTAAAATAAAAAATATTTGCAATGTTGTACACTATTTTTTCATAAATTTAAAATTTTCACTAAGGTCGGCATATTCCCCCGATTTACCCTAATGCAAAATTTTGCATTATTTAAATTAAAATGTTGGGAATGTAAAAAACTAATACACTATAAGGAAAAAATATAAATTATGATTAATCGTAGCTAGAATATACTATATATTGTTAGCAGTGGGGTTAAAATATTTTCATTAAACCAGTCCTCTCAGAATATAAACAATGAATGGAATTACTTACTTGGAAAAGTAAATATCTTAATTTATTTTTACACATAAATTTAAATTTAATTAAAATTCAAGAATTTTATTCACGCAACAATAATGTTTAAAACTTTTAAATTTATTCTGTTATAATATAAAATTAAGCAAATTTATTTTCTTATCATAAATCTAAACAGTATAATAATAATAATAATAATAATGCTTCTTTATTTGTATATATGCTTGCATAACTAACATTGATTTAAAAATTCTAAATGAATTTCGTTTATTTAAATGAATATTTATTTTATTCTGATTCCATTTTGTTATATTTATACTATTTATTTTCAAAAGTGATATTTTTCTATAGTATAAGATTAAAAAAAAAAAAATCTTATCATAAATCTAAACAGTATAATAATAATAATAATGCTTCTTTATTTGTATATATGCTTGCATAACTAACATTGATTTAAAAATTCTAAATGAATTTCGTTTATTTAAATGAATATTTATTTTATTCTGATTCCATTTTGTTATATTTATACTATTTATTTTCAAAAGTGATATTTTTCTATAGTATAAGATTAAAAAAAAAAAAAATTTGGTTTGATTATAAAAATTCAATATTTATAATAAAATTATTAAATACACTTTAATGCCGAATTTCTCGCTTTTCTAAAAAAAGAACTTTTGATATTTGTATTTTTAGAAATAAAAATACAATTTCGGAAATCCGATAATCTGGATTACCAAAAAATCGAAACGAAAAACTCCTGCATTACATCAGAAGAATACAAATAACTTTTTTATGTAGATCTATAACATTTCAATACTATATACGTATATAATTTCTAAAGTGTTTAATCGTTATATTGATTAGAATTAAAATGGTTTTAAGTAATTATTTGTTCTGATATACAATGTATTTAAATACGTCTAATTTTGTTACATAGGACAATTTTCTCGTTTGTAGAACAGTACGGTATAAACAATTTGAAGTAATTATCACCAGTTGAAGATTTTTTAAGGTATTTCGGTTATTAGAATAATAAAAAAGAAAGTTTTGCTAGTTAAATAATAATTTTCCTTTTCGTGGTTTCTTTTTAGTAAACATATGAAACGATATAAACTATTTCGTAAAATCTAAAGACGAATTTTTAGCAAGAAATAGAACTGTCTATTCGCCATTTTTGTCGATAGATTGATAATCTTTAATTCCTTCGACAAAAGCTTTTTTTCTAGTATAAAAAATACTTGTATATAAATCGCATTATAGAAAATATAAACTTCCATTATCTCAAAATCAGTGGCTATTATTTTTTTACTCTATATTAATTGTATTTGATAGCAAAAACCGTGAATGATAGATTCCTTTCTTCTAATTAAATAGCAACAATTTAACTATTTCAGAGTATTCACACACATGAAATGTTAACAGTTCTCATCTATATCGATTTAGAATTAATAAACGATTAAAAAAATACACGTACCTAAAAATTAATAAATTGTTTAAAAAATGCTTTGATGAAGGAAAATTGCATCAACTTGTTGAATTAGATTTTATACTAAAAAATTAGATAATTTTGGCCATTTATAAAATGAATTTTACAATAAACTTTTTATGTTTATTATAAATTATTTTCAAAATAAAAATATTTGATTCGCTTTAATATACTAAAGAATGTTATGAAATATCTAGATATGCAATTTATTTCTTCATTAATAGCGATATTGTAAGATTCATGACTAGAAAACAGCAACGGATAACAACTCAGGAAGTGTACTGCATTTACAAAATTAAATAACATTTGAATATACAGTAGGCCTATACAAATTGTTTTCATTGTAGAATATAATGCTAAAAAAAAAAGTTTTAAAGAAAAGCATTTTTATGAGAAAACTGCTCTTTCTGTTACAAAAGTTTATTTTTTTGTGATTTTTAAATTTTATTTTATGCTGCTTATAACATTAGAGCTAATATTAAATCTAATGGAGGAAATAGCTTATTTTTCTTTAGTTCGCTAGTATTTCAAGAGATAGTTACCAAAGGGGTGCATTACTTACTCCCATAATAAGCTTGCTAAAAAAGAAACATGAGTACTCGCATAGGATTAATTTTTACCATCTTTGCAATCGAAAAACTCTAGAGAGGTGGTTACAATTTTTGTCTTAGAATTATCACAGTCATCTTTTAAGTATTATTGATCGCAATGACATCAACCTAGAGAAAATTGATATAATATGTAGTGGATAGTGTAAAGAATATTTTGTCTATCCTATCATTGTGGTTTAGCTATGTTAAGTCATATAACTAAAAGTTGCATTTTACTCTGATCCACAGGAAAGATGCCACATTTACTATGGGATTAGATAACATTCTAAATTTTTACATTTACTATATTTTTATTGAATAAATGCCAAGAATACACTTCAGAACTTCGATTCGAAATCTTTTGTGTGAGATATGGTAAACATGTTATGGAGAATGTGTAAACAAAAGTCAAATATTGCTTTAAATCTTTGCAGAAATATGTAATTCCGTAGACGACACTGATGATGAACAATAACACTTATTATGAAATATCCTGATGTAAAACCATATTGGTTTAAACTAATTAATCTATATTTCTATGTAAACTTAATTAATCAAGAGTAAAAAAAAAATTTAAACTATTTTAGAGTTTATAGAAATGATCAGAATAGATCTGAAATTGTTAATATCATTTTTTCTTTATTTTATACTTAGGGTAAAATTATACTCTGTTTTATTTAAGAAACATTCGGCATTGAATGAAAGATGAATGAATAAAGATTTGAAGAATTTAGCAAGAATTTTAACACGATTTAGGTTTTTATAACTTTATATGCGTAACAGGACATATTTATACTTGAACGTATGTTTTAAGACAAATAAAAGGATTACGATTATATTTTTATACAATTAATATAACCCAAAACACCGGCTTCTTACTACGAATATTCGGAATGAGATGGTCAAATGTAAACTTTTTTTTAAATTAGATAAATAAAAGGATTACGATTATATTTTTATACAATTAATATAATCCAAAACAGTGGCTTCTTACTACGAATATTCGGAATGAGATGGTCAAATGTAAACTTTTTTTTAAATTAACATGTTCGACTGTGGAAAGAAGTTGTGTTGAATGTACGTTATGTGGAAAGAAGTTGTGAGAAGTGTGCATGCAACCCGAAAAATGGAAATTAAGATAAGTTTTTAATGAGAAATGCTGAAAATATGTTTACAAATAAGTGACTCACTTTAATTTTTGGTTTCTTATTTTTAGCTTACTTTCTAAAAATCACCATTTTCTCTTGCTGACTGGTGTTTATATCCTTCCCTTGATAACTTTTGATCTAATTAATATATTTTCATATAATTTAGTGATGTTTTGCATCAAAAGTCATCTCGACGCTGCATTAATTAAATCTTAATTTGCAATTATTTAAAAGTGGTAGATGTTCAAACTTCAGAGAATTCTCCCTAATAATTTTTTTATGTATTTGACTGATTTTAATAAAATTTAGATGGTCAAGCCATTGAAGTCGACTTTTAAATGACATTAACTAGTTGTCATTAATTATTCGTTTAAAAATGGCGAGTATTCATTCTTCCGAAATAAAGATTAGAGTGTTGAATTATGAGGTTACCCTGTGAATTTTAACATTTTTATTTTTAAGCAACAGTATGACTTACATGCATTATTTCTACAACTTTTAGAACGGAATATATTTAGATTATTATGTTTAAAAAGTTTAATTTAATTAATCTTGTAGATTAAACCGTTTAAAAATGTCAGTCGTTTAATTTTCTGAGGTTTCCTTGTAGTCTGTATAATTATATAATTATTTAATAATTTTTTTTTTATGATATTCAACATATAGGCTATACTATCACAGTTGATTTTGATTTTATATATATTTTAATTTTTAAATTTAATTATTCATAAAATAAAGAAGAGATTCGGAAATTGTAAAATAAAATTAATAGTGTTCATAAGAGATTTATATATTTTTTATAAGGATTACAGTATACGTCAAACAAATTTTAAAATACTTGACTCACTCTGATAACAAAGGAAGATCAACAGAAAAAGCCATACGTGAGATAAAACCTATTACAGTAATTTTTTTTTTGTTGATAAATGATAAAAGTACTTTGTCACTTCATATTAATTATACGTTTAAGTAGCAAGAATTAATAAATGTAATGACACAAAGCATAGTTATTGTTTATAATTCATGACACGTTTTTATGAACTATTATTTTTTTGAAATTATTTTAAGCAGAAATATATTTCACATTTGGAGATAAAAAAGAATTTATTGCCTCTGATAACAAAATCGTTGTTTAATACATAAAATGTAAATATTGGAATAATATATGCATTGCAATCAATGTGAAGCCAGCCTCCTAAAACGGATATTTTTGATTTATGAAGCAAATGATAAAAAACAAAGATTACATGTATTTTCTTTCTTTAAAATGGTTCCGCCGAATTCTCAATTTGAACTCCAAAAATCTTCTGCCGATAACTTTTGAATTATGGTAAATATAAAGTTATATTGCATTTTATGTAGTGTAAATATTATAATATATCAGTGTTTAATATAAACTCCAATATTTGTTTTAATCTACTGTTTATAAACATCGAACAAATGCGATATAATTATTAAAATGCTATATAAAACAGCTAAACAGCATTATTGGTGTTTATATTTTGTTTATTGCTGCTGTACAACAATATTGTTTATAATATGTATTGTTTCTATACTGTTATAATAGATATTGTCGCTGTACTTTTATTGTTGTAAAGCAACAGTACTGTTTCTAATATTGTTGCTGCACAACAACAATATATTGTTGTATTCGTTGCGTATTTTTGTACAGTAACAATATATTGTTGTGTTGTTTTTATATTATTATATAGCAACAATTCATTGTATGTATCGTTGTGTTTGTTTTGTATTGTTGTACAGCAACGATATATTGTTTTACAGCAATATTAATCGATTTTATTTAATTTTTATAGAATGAAACGAGAATAATAATCATCTTAAAAAATTTTAAATATGAAATACATATTAACTCCCTGTAACATGAACGAAAAAAAAAATTTTTTTTATTCATTTCCCACAAAATATTAAGTAGTTTTTAGTGAAGTTACTAAAACAATTGCAATTTTTAATTGAAATCTAAATGATGGTCTATGTATTTTCGCATTGTTCAGTATTGAATAACGATGAATTAATATTCTCATCGTATTTTATTTAAAAAATAGAAAAATTAAACCATTTTAAAAATATTTTGCGTTGTTATCTTTCTAAAAGATAAATATTTTATTTAAAAGAATTGTGTCCAGTTTAATTCACATACTTCATACACAAAAAAAATATTTTATATAAGAAAATAAAAACTTTCTTATTAATATTTCACATGATTTAAATTACTAAATTCTGTTTCTTCAAGATTTCATTATAATGAATGTACAGTGGTACCTCGGTTCACGAACACAATCCGTTCCTCGACCTTGTTCGTGATCCATCAAGATTTCATTATAATGAATGTATTTTATATTCAGAATAATAACCAGCGTCATTAAATATAGACATATATTTTGTAATCTAAAAATTGTCTGAGTAGAAGCATCCTTTCTCAATTCTTTTTTTATCAGCTTAAGAGATAATGTTAAATTGGATAGCCAATTTAATACTGTACTAGCTCTTTGTAAATTGTATTTATTAGTGTAATTGCGATATAATTGAACTCTTCGATATTTTGGAGAAGACTGAGAGTTTAATAGAATAATATAATCATATGCGATTCAGTTGTTTCTGATAATGAATATTGTTTAAAAAGATAAGTATATGGCATTGATTTAATTTAAAGCATCCATATTTAAAATATTTTATAGCATATTTTTATTATAAAATCATATATATATATACCCTCAGATGAAGATCTGTGTTTTAATCTTCATCTGAGAATATTTTTTATGACATATAGTGCTTGTTTTCATGACTAAATTGTTTTATATTTATATATACTAGTCAGCCAGAGAATGTGTTTATATATATATATATATATAAGATATATTTAAAGGAAAAGTTAATAATGCTACGCTATATGATGTGTTGAAGATATACAGTCAATTCTCGTTATTCGCGGATTTCGTATTCGCGTATTCGACTATTCGCGAAAATTTATTTGTAACCATCAAATCGATATTCGCAGTCTCCTGCTGAGCTTTAAAAATACTGTTATCAATGTAAACTCTCTCTTTCTCTAATAAAGGAAGTTGTTTACTACCAAATATAGTCTCTGAATTGGTTTGCAGGAAAATTTCTCATTACCTATCCTCTCTCACTCCACAGACCGCAGGTAGGCCAAAAGCCTGTTCATATAGTTTACAGGTCCTATAGAAGAATGTGCCCCTATGCTTGAATGCAGCCTCAAATTTAGGAGCCTAACTTCCTGAGCATTTGCTCCTTACGCCGAATTTTTAGAAGATCTAAGGCAAAAAAAGCGACACAGACAAAGCTGACACAGTTTTTCAACGCAGTTCAGAGACAATGTGTCAGCTGTCACATCAAACATCTTGCAACATCAAATAACTATCAATAAAAAATAACATTTTATTTAGTACATAGTTAGTGTTTTAAAAAATTACATAAAGGTTACTGTAATTATAATACTGTATTTAGTAGGCCTACTATACACTGCATATACTATAATTATTTGTACGTAATGTAATATGTATTAAATAAGGTGTCTGTAAACAAAAAACACACACAAACCAAGTATGAAAATGTTGAGAAGAAAGGTTCGTAGAAACCTAACTCTATATTTCCCGTAGACAAAATGGTTCACTATTCGCTAATTCAGTATTCGCGAAGAATTTACAGAACGTAACTACCGCGAATAGCGAGAATTGACTGTAGCTAACATGCATAAATATATTTAAAAATATTAGCTATATCTTTCGCTTAACTGGGATAGTAGCAGAAAAGGAATTTACCAATTTTTGACATATTTTAAGGATTTTTCGAACGTATGTCAATACTATGTACACTAATATTTGGCAACAATAGCGTTATGCGAATCAGTTATCTATCGTCGTGCATCTGGCAAGTATGTGTCTGCTTAAGAGTCTGCCGTTACTGTACTTAGCGATATTCATTTACAGTGTCGATTTTATTTAAATTACTGTATCTAGCGATATTCATTTACAGTGTCGATTTTATTTAAAATTATAAATCTTGCCAAGATGCCAAGAAATGAAATTGTAAAATTTATCGTGTATGTATTATTTTTTTAGAAGAAAAATGATTTTGCACTTTCAGGTAAAATTGCTTTGCTGGATAAAATTAAAAGCCAGCCATTTATTCTTGAATAAAATTGCTTTGCTGGATAAAATTAAAAGCCACCGTAGACTCGTTGAAATAAACCAAACTCAAAAACTGCTTTGCTGGATAAAATTAAAAGCCAGCCTTTTAATACAAGCCATCGATTCATTGCTGAATAAAATTAGAAGCCAGCCATTTAATACAAGCTATCGTAGATTCCTGAATATTTGCCAAGATGCCAAGAAATGATTTTACACTTTCAAGTAAAATTGCTGGCTTGATAAAATTAAAAGCAAGCCAGCTATTTAATACCAGTCATCGTAAACTAGCTGACACAATTAGTGTACCAAAATCAAAAGACAGATTACACTTGATGCATTTTTGCAGAATTAAAATTTGAAATTGTAAAATTTATTATATATGTATTCTTTTTGCTTCACTATTTTATAGTACAAATTTTTTCTGTATTTTGGTTTAATAAAGCATTAAAATAGGTACCTAATTATTATTTATATTTTACCTACACATTACATATTTTATTTTAGAATTTATTATTAGTTCATTTAATTTGGATAGCTCTTAATTGGGCCAAAATGGATTAGTCCCAACGTGCCTCAATTAAACGGAATCGACTGTAGTAGAGTAGTAGTATTGACTTTTCTTTTAAATATATCTTTATTATTTGTCTCTCAACTTGTGATTCCTTGAGATATATAATTATGAAATGATTCTTTTATTGCATTTAATAAGAATTTTACGTTTTATTAAAAGAAGTTTAACCCAATGTCATTAGCAGGGCCGCCGAGAGGAGGTGACATCTCAGACTTTTGTTATGGGCCCAGCATCGAAAAGGGCCCAAACCGTCGGGCTCCGACTTGTCACATAACGTCCGATAGTTCGTATGTCGCCGTTAGAGCGTACTGTCTCCAACCAAAGCAGTCGTGCCAATGTAAATTATTTTATATATAACATGGTATACAATGTATCGAATTTTGAATTTATTGTATACTTTTTTTAAATAAATGTTAAATGTCAAACAGTTTTTTCTATTAACCCAAAGTGATGCACATATTTAAGTAGGGTCTAGACCACAGATTTGTCATAGGTCCGAAAATTTCTCTCGGGACCCTGGTCATTAACAGCTATTAAATCAAATGAAATCAGCACCAATCTTCAGTTTGAAATTGTCTGAATAGGAAAAGATCGGCCGGATGGCCGCGTGGTAAAGCTTTGGCTTATCACCCTGGAGGATCCGGGTTCATCAGTTTGAAATTGTCTGAATAGGAAAAGGTCGGCCGGATGGCCGCGTGGTAAAGCTTTGGCTTACCACCCTGGAGGCGGCTGGATGGCCGCGTGGTAAAGCTTTGGCTTACCACCCTGGAGGATTCGGAGTTCAAATCCGGGTCCCACACTTCCAATTTTATCATGAGGTGGTCCGGGCCCGGCCTGTTGAACCCGATCCTTCAACCATCCGGTTGACCGGGTTCAAATCCGGGTCCCATACCTCCAATTTTTCAGGAGGGGTCCTGCCCAGCCCATTGAACCCCATCCTTCAACTATCCAGTTGACCCCATCATGGCCTGTTGAACCCCATCCTTCAACCATCCGGTTAACCCCATCATGCCGGGACCCACACCTCCAATTTTTGTCACACACCTCCAATTTTTCAGGAGGGGTCCGGGCCCGGCCTGTTGAACCCACATCCTTCCATCTGGTTGACCCCATCATGGGTGCTGGCCAGCCTGTGATGGGAGCATCGCCGCCGCTAGATACAGAATATCCTATGAGGATATGACGGCGTAATAAAACTAACCTAACCTAACTAACCAAAGATTATATCCGGGCCGCCAGATACAGAATATCCCATGAGGATATGGCGGCGTAATAAAACCGAATAGGAAAAGTAGTCGTGACAGCTTTTATCAGAACTGAAGCTGGGTAATGAATGGTTAGATTAAATACAATTGCTATTTCCTTTCTAGATTCCTTCAAAATTTAAAGGTGAGTAGCGATAACAGATTAGTCTAATGTTTTTAACATTGTTAGAGATATTTCCTGTTTCACTGCTGTAATTTTAATTTTCGAAAAATTAGAAATTGAAGAATTTAAAAGTATTTTTTATTTTAATATTTTAATTTCTAATATTATGGACAATCATCGCTTTTATTGTGAATTTATTAGACCATTCTTTATTGATTTTTTGAATTTCTTGGATTGGAAACCTGATGTTGAAAATCTTTATGGAATTTTTGTCATCTGATTGCAATTGATTAAAATTATTTCGAAAATGTGATCAGCTTTTCCAAACTTTGTAATTCATCAAATTTCTGTAACTGCAATGGGCAACATTTCCTAATTTTATCATCATTAATAATCTCGATCGTGTTTTAAAGCAACATCTGGCTTTTTCTATTTTATATTCATTCAGAAGTTTAGTCTCTGTGATGGATGGATATTTTCGTAAAATGTTTAGTAGTGAACATTTTAACAACTGATTTAATTATTAAATAAATAACAGAGAATCAAGAAGAATATTTATCAATTTTAGTTTTCATAATATTCCCCTGTTTCTATTAGTCTGTTTTTATTCAAATTTCAAGGCAGAAGACTTTTAATAATAGAAATGGTAGTAATTAAATGGGAGATAAAATAATATTGATTGTAAGGAAAATATTTAGATTTATGATAAGTCATAAAATATAGCTCTGTGTTATATACTCTTTTCCATTCAAAAATATGGAAAAATCCGTTTCTGTTCATAGGAAATACTTCCTTTATACATTTTTCGTGAATTTTGTTAACTGAATTCAATCTGAGAATATACAATAAATAATATTAGAATAATTCCAAAATTGTAGGTCGGCTGGATGGCCGCGTGGAAAAGTTGTGACTTACCACCCTGGAGGATCCGGATTACACACCTACACACCTCCAGTTTTTTCAGGAGTATGGGCCAGGTCCAGCTCGTTGAACCCCATCTTTCAATCATCCGGTTGACACCTATCATGGGTTTTGCCAGCCTGTGATGGCCGCCACCAGATACAATGTATCTCATGCGAATATGGCGATTCAGCTAGACTAACCTAACCTAACCACCCAAAATTATAGTGAGACATGAAAATTCCTTATATTTATTATAAGATACTTCAATACTATTTTTAAAGAGTTTATAAAACCCTGGAGGATCCGGATTACACACCTCCAGTTTTTTCAGGAGTATGGGCCCGGTCCAGCTCGTTGAATCCCATCTTTCAATCATCCGGTTGACACCTATCATGGGTTTTGCCAGCCTGTGATGGCCGCTGTTTTCATTTATTAAAATAAAAATTGTTCAGTTTTTTTATTTTCTCTATAAAAATGAAATGGTTAACAATATTTATGTTTTCTGAGTTTACAGTGAAACTTTGATGATAAAATGAAAGAAAGCAAGTTATTAAAAACAGTATATATATTTTACAATATTTAAATTAATATTCGGTAATAAATCAGACTTTATAACTACATTTAATTCTATATACTTATTTATAAGATATTTCTTTATACAAATAAATGATAAAAATAATAGTAAAAAGGCATAAGTACTTACTGCATTTTATACCTTTTTATTATTATTATCATCATTTTATTATTATATATTTTTCATAGCAAATAAAATTACTAAAGATGTTGCTAGAAAAGTCCAAAAATGTTTAAAACAATTTTATCTGTTAATAATCTTTTTGTCTTGTTAATTTTTATCAGAATAACAAATTTGTGAATAATTATTTTAAATTAATGAAATATTAAGAAAATGCAATAAACAAATGTCAAATAAATAAGATAGAAATTTAAATTATTCTTGAAGGCAGTATTAAACTGAAGATAAGTTTCCAAGTTTATTTTCAAATTTAGCATTTATTTATCATTAATTTTTTGATTAAATTTTAACAAAAAAATTTTTCAGATTTAGAATTTCTTATAATATTTACATATTTTTCAGATAAGAATCAAAATTTTTAGTATAAGTTCAATGATACTGCACTAAACACACACAAAAAATAATAATACTCAAAAGCCCTCTAGCAGTCAAAAGATTTTATTCAGTAATGTTTTCAATGCACTTGGCATCAGCTGCTACAACATAACTAACTCTGCTACACTAGAGCAGGAGACCTAGTCTCCTGCTCTAGTGTAAATAGTGTCTGAATAAAATCTTTTGACTGCTAGAGGGCTTTTGAGTATTATTATTTTTAGAATTTTTAGTATTTGCTATGACTGGCATATTTCATTGGTTTGAATTTTAAACTGATTTATCCTTTTAGTTATTCAGAATATATCTGGAAGGTTTTGTTCAAATTTCAGAAGCAAATTTCAATTGCCAAAAGATTCAATGAAAGTTTTTATAAGCATAAAGCTACAAATTTTTTTTAGTCAAGTTTTTTTACTTTCCAAAAATGAAAAATGCTTGAAATGGAAAAATGCCTATCACAGTGAAACAATATTAAAAAACTATGCCTTTACATTACTTTGTGCAAGATCATACTGTACTTTAAATGCATCTTAATATTTAACACTTAAAGAATCAATACAGCACTACGAGCAAGTACAAAATCGTTTTATTACTGTAAAATGTTTTCAGACCCTTCACTGGTCCCTTGTCAGTACAACATTTCCTTTAGATAACACTCCAATATAACATTAACATAAAACATATTTAAAAGGTTCAGTTACCTTTTAAATATGTTCTTAATATTTAAATAATAAGTTATAATCAAGGGAAATAATAAATTCTGATTATCTCAAATACTTAAATTGTTTTGATAATAGAATTGATAACAATATGGTATACTGTACTATTTATCAATGTTATTTTTTATAACTATAACTAACTATAACTAAGTAATAGCACTTTTCACAGTTGTGAAAACTCTTAAAAAACTTTTATTTACTAACTAACGTTTTCGGTACATTCGTACCATCTTCAGGCTACATACATTCGAAATAACAATTTCAAACATCTAACAGCTTACACATCATATCATAACAGAACGTTACTATGACTACACATTAATATAGAAGCAATACTAAAACACACTGAAATAAAATTAAATTATGGTATAAAAATAATAAAATAAAATAAGCCAATACTACATGACACTACAAACATAAAGCTTGTGTATGTATAACTCTGAGGAATACATTTAACAAAATTTATGCACCACCTTTAATCATGTTATTATACTTATGAGCCCCTTTACTAATGATGATGTCCATTATTCAATGCGTCTATCACATAATTTTTATTATTATAATTTATTATAAATTAATTAAATTAAAACATAGATAAAGTTTCCTGAAAAGAGTTGTTTTCTTTTGAGCAGTTTTCACTATGAAAAACATTTTTACTTGTTTGTTTTCATAAATTAAAATAGGTGAATTTAACAATTACCAGTATTATTTAACAACAGTGATTGACTTTTAATTATTTTTTTTCTTTTATTGAGTTATTTGTATTGGAGGTGATATTGTTGAATATTGATTGTCAACATTTTGCTTTGGTTTTATCCATAATTTTGTTATCCTTTTTTGTATTTTTATAGATTAAATAATTAAATAAAGATAAGAAGAATTTTAATTAAAACAAGAACAATTACAGCATTATCTATATATGAATTTTTTAATTCTTGGAAAAAACTCCACTTGGCAAAAAATTTGGCCAGACATTTTGAATAACCTGTACATTTTCTTTAGAGTAAAAAACAATCTTTTTGAACAAAATTTTAATTAATAATTATAAATTTAATCTTATTCACCAAATAAAATATGGCATATGATAGTTATTTTTCATTAAATCAAAAACAGACAAAAAAATAAGCAGACTTAGACTTAATTTGTGTTTTTAAGTTAGTGTTTATATAAAATGCCTATTGATTAAAGTATTTTTTTTTCATTTTCATGCAAAAATTTTTCAATTATTATATGAAATATAATATATGAATATGAGCAGATATTATGGAATATAAATATAAAGTTATCTTTCTGTAGAAAGTAACAGAAAGAAATTTTGGCAACATTATGAAATTGCATTCATTCTGAAACAATAAAATAAAATAATACTAGTTAACTTAGAAAGTATATATAATTATTCTTGTTATTGTGCATCCTAGAATTTGATATTTTTTATTCATGCTCCAAGAATAATTGAGTATATCAAGTTTCTGAATTAATTATTTGATATTTTTCTATGCTAATATGCTAAATAACTACAGTATGTATCCAACTGAAGAGAAAATCTAACTGCTTTTCAATAAAATAAAACTGAGTTCTATGCCAATAGAATAGCTTTAATAAGATTCAAAAGTATTTGAAATATTTTTACCTTACACACTCAAATCAACATTAATCAGGGGATTAACTATTTTAAATTACGTAAACCAACACAGCCAAACTTCCCCTGGCGGACAAAGTCTATATTAAATTTTTTCACATAAACAATCGCACAAAAAAAACCGCACAGAAATGAACCGCATAAAAACAGGTTTAACTGTATTGTATTTTCTTAATCTTGCATAACAGAGGAAAACCTGTCTTCTATTCATTAAAAAAGTCTTTCTTCTATCGAAAATATTACTTAATGTAGTACGTCACTCTTACTCGTTTTACCAAACAGTGTTTGTTTTCAGGAGGGGTCCGGGCCCGGCCTGTTGAACCCCATCCTTCAACCATCCGGTTGACCCCATCATGGGTGCTGTCCAGCCTGTGATGGGGGCTATAAATGGCCGCCGCCATATACAGAATATCCCATGAGGATATGGCGGCGTAATAAAACTAATCTAACCAAACAGTGTTTGACATAGGCCTACATTTCAGTAGACTTGTTAAATTTTCTTTCATTTCGAATTAAGTGATATTTAAAAAGTTGTACACAATTATTTAAGTAACAGCTGGTATAAACTTATCACAAAAATTAATAAAGATCAAATGAATTTTGAAAGTTCTGTTTAAGCACAGCACAACTGTGCTTAAACAGTTTCCTTCTATTCTGCCGGCATTGTAAGTAGTACATATATAATATGTTAATCTAATAATAACATTCGATTAGGAAGGAATAACATTATGTAAGA
Organism: Olivierus martensii; assembly: GCA_000484575.1. Classification (NCBI taxonomy): domain Eukaryota; kingdom Metazoa; phylum Arthropoda; class Arachnida; order Scorpiones; family Buthidae; genus Olivierus; species Olivierus martensii. The sequence continues at coordinate 31,588 of AYEL01071039.1, forward strand.
AGATAGCTTCCTTCCTTCGTAGTCCATTGAGAAAACAGTAACTTTATTGAAATTTTATTTAATTTAATCTATTTTTTATCGTATATGCCTGTCTAAATAATGTTTTTGTCATCTAATGATATCCACTTTTAACTATCTTGATTTATATCTTCTGAATTAATTTTCGAGATGAGGTTTTTTCTAAAAAATGTTGGAGCTCAAATTTGATTGTATTTTAATAAGGAAAAAGTGCAAGTAATCTCTAATAGAATAGTTTTCTTTAGTATACTGTTAGTAAGTCAAATTACGATATGTGTTACTTTTCCCGCAACTGCCACCAAAATAAAAAATTTGTTTTGCAAAGTCTATTTTAAAAAATAAAAAATGCGTATTATTATACAATATATGCATTAAAATGTACAGAACATAAACCGAATACAATTACAGTAAGAAACTTAAATATACAAAAGTAAAAGCTTAAAATAAATACTGTATATCTTAACAGCACTTAATTTGTAGCTTGTATATTCAGCAAACTGAAAATGCCATCCTTGTTGGAATTAAAATTTTAGTCGATGCAGTTTCCTTATAGCTTCTTGGTAGATATAAGACCCGATATTATCACATACTGTTAAGATCTTTTAAAGTTTAGTTAACACTTGTTATCAGAAGTTCATAATTTTTAATATATTATCTGTGATGGCCGCCACCAGATACAATGTATCTCATGCGAATATGGCGATTCAGCTAGACTAACCTAACCTAACCACCCAAAATTATAGTGAGACATGAAAATTCCTTATATTTATTATAAGATACTTCAATACTATTTTTAAAGAGTTTATAAATATTTATGAATTAACATTATTGGCATTAATGTTTATGATATACTAATCATACTCTAATCATTCAATAATATTCAAAATCTTATTTAGAAACATATACTCGTGCAATTAAATAAAAATAGATATAACATTCATCAAAAATATAATATTTATAATTTCTTTTATTATTTTGGCATTTTATCTTTTAAAGGACCTCAGTTTTTTTCTCTGCATTGAACTGAAAGATTATTGGAGAGTTTCCAATAGATTTATTGATATATCATGTGAAGTAAAAGACGAAGGAGCAAATAAATATTTAGACTTCTTATATTCTGCGATATTTCAATTCATGGTCTCGTATTTTATGGTTGTTTTCACTTATGTTGCCTATAAATCCAATTTTTATGATCATAATACGGTTATCCCATCGCCTCATTTGAGTTTACATGAATTTTGTTGCCTCTCTCTTCGTGAGATCTATAAAAAAAATTTCAGCGAATGCCAAAATTTTAAACTCCATACCTTAAAATATTCCTTTATTAATATGTAATCTTAATTCTTATATTTATTATATTAGAATTTACATAAATTCATGAAATTTTTAGAGTAAAATAATCAAATTTAGAAATATAAATCATTATTTACATTTTTTGAAAGTTTAATATATTATTTATAACGAATCTATATTTCTTTCACTGAAACTTATTTAAATTTATTCCAGGAAACTATGATTGTTAACTATTACATGGCGAAATAATTTTTTTTTTATTTTAGTTGAAAGTAATGCAAATGAATAATCCATGTACTGTACATGTAAAAATTATGAGAAGAAAAAAATTGAAAATATAAAAATATCGGTTTAAAGACAGAAATATTAATATTGTAGATTTGTCATAAAGGAAATTCTATACAAATTGTAGTAAATACATTGACAAAATATGATTTTTCTATTTGGAGAACTTTATCTGTTCATTATTTATAATGGATTAGTTAGGAAAAAAATTCCTTCCGAAATTAAACATTTTGATATCTAAATATCGATTTTTTTGGATGTATGGTAAATAGTCTTTACTGGGAAAGGACAGCATATTGGTCTTGTAATCTTTGAAAAGTATTAAGAATAGTATTTAAATCAAATTAAATTTAACAGAAATGTTCAGAAAAATCTATAAAATGTAATGGTACCTGACGTAAAATGGATTTAACAAAGCATTACAATGTAACTAGCTCATAAGGGATGTTCTGGCGGCTTGTATCTAGCGGGTATCACTTTTAAAGCTGTTCACATGCTGGTCAACGCCCATAATGGGGTCAATGAGAGATTGAAGGAGAGATTCAATGGATCGGACCCGGATCCTTCCTGAAAAACTAGAGGTGTAGGATCCGGATACGAATAATAATTTAGATGAGAGAGAAAAAATGATAATCAATTAAATAATTTTATTATAGATATGAGATGCTCGAATAAGAAAGGAATTTGCACAATTCGTAATATACGTTTATAGGATTTGCATTGTTTATATTTATTTTAGTATTATTGTATATGACTAAATTGTATTTTCAGCCTTTTGTTGTGAATATATCTTTAGATATTATAATTTTACATATCCAAAAACATGACTACGATTTAATTAGATAGTATAATTAGTCTGCTTCTTTATTACACAGAAATTTGCGATAATTTTATGAACTATTTCACAATCATTTAAAAATTTGTATCGTTAATCGTTTCATATTTTATTCAATAAGAAACTTTATACTTATTTTCATACCTTTAATCGAAGAGTATAATGTTACATTCCCTACTAAAAATGATTTATTTCAATATCCATCAGTACCAAGTCAAAGTTGGAGTATATTTATTTGGCGTACAAAAAATTTCAAATGTTTTCCTGATAATCGTACCCAGAAAATCGATGATAGATATTATAGCAAGGAATTTTTAAACTTTTTTTTTTCATTATTTATTATAAAGTTCAGACCTTAGCTTGATGAAGTAAGATGAATTACGGTACTTAAATTTTACTGAAGAAAATTCTGTTTTGGAAAATATAAATAAAAGCTGATTAAATTTATGATTAATACTTCTTACAATATTGCATTTCTGAGCTGTATAAAAACTCAGTACATATTTTTAAATATTTCCCTGTTACTTTATCGATTGGATATTTAGTTAATTTTCTACCATTTCTTTTAAATAGTTTATAGCTAGTTCAAATTATAACATTAATATCTAAAGATTAATTTTTATTTTAAAAACTAAACATTACACAAATTAACGTTCAGCAAAATAATCTAAAAAATTTTATTATTAATTTAATAACAATACTTTTAATCTACTTTTAATCATAGCAAGTTTTTCTCATGCCTCCCTTACACTTCTACTGTTAATGTTTATCTATTATTAATTTAATAACAATACTTTTAATCATAGCAAGTTTTTCTCATGCCTCCCTTACACTTCTACTGTTAATGTTTAGTGTAAAAAATAATTCCTTATAATTTTTATATTAATAATAGCTAATGAAATTTAACCATTTTTTTTGAAACATCACAATTATCATCATATATCATTCACATCGTTATGATTATCATATGGAATTCACACACAGTTTTGATTATCATGTGGAATCATTTTAATATTCTACTTGGAGAATTTGGGATCCATTTAAAGTTCCATATCTCCACATTTTTCAGGGGAATCCGAGTCTAGCCTGCGATTCCCATTATTCATTATTGGATGATAATCCTATCATAAGAGATAATTACCAGCTCTTGGTGATTTTAAAATGGCCATTGCAATACCTAATCTTTGCCATATTAATTCTAGTATGGGAAATATTATATTTAATTCGTTAAAGTAGAATATTACAATATTAATTATTCATGATCAGAATAGTTATGATCTCGGATTATTTTATAATAAGAAATTCTGATTTATGAATCTCTATATTAAATACTTACTAATTATATTACAATCCAGATATATCTTCTCCAAACTCGTGTATATATCAATACACAGTATATAAGCAGGAATATAAGCAAAAATTTTAATTTTTTGTCATTTGAGCTTGATAAAAAAAAAAAATTAAAATATTCCTCTCTCTCGTTCTATAAAACAACAAAGATATCAGATATAGATATTAATAAATTGAAATAATTATTAAAAAATAAAAGGAAAAATTATTGTTTTAATTATATACGAATTTAATAAACTTGTGAAATTTATTTCATTTACTATTTTCTTTGTTCGTTCTTAAATTTTAATTAGATATATTAGTCTATTTATTATTATAAAACTACAGTAGAGTCTCTGTAATCCGACACATATTATACCAGGGCTTGTCGGATTTCAGAGATTTGTCGGATTATTGGATGTTTAATGAAAAAAAAATAGAATTACACAAACTAATACGCTGAGTTTATAAGGACTTTTTTGTCACTGCTCTTTCTCTTCAAATCTTCCACAAACCCTCAATTTTATTCCGATTTTTCACTTTTTTCCGATTTGATTTGTCCATTATATAAAGATAAACAACAAACACTCATACAGCAAAAAACACTATTTTACAGTATACTGAGCTTAAAAATTAGTCCCACTATAACGCCTGCGAAGCGAAATTGATTGCGACAGAAATTTGTTTACATCAGTCTTTTTTTTTTTTGCACATCGACAAGTTGTGACATGAAAATTTCACGTAGATGATTCGCAGAGTGTCGGATTACAGAGGTATTAAAAATTATCGGAATTTAGCATAAATTTAACTTTCCATTGAAAACAGTTGGTGGATAATAATCTATTCATAAAAAAGAAAAAAACTGATATTAATTTTCCAGATTGAATAATGATTGAGGAAAAGATAGTAAGGTGGAGTGGGGTAAGGGCGTACTTGGGGGAAGTGCATTATCGGGCTTTTTTTATAGTATTTTGCAACGATTTTATCCTTGAGTGGTCAAAACTGATCATACATGTTTATGGGAAAAGTACTGGGATCGTAAATGTCATTATTCTCTAAGTCTAACTGAAAAATAAATATTAGTATAACGGCAACGACTACGAGACCCACCCCACTAAATGAAGTTGTCCATAGAATGAATATAAGTCCAACTATTACAAAATAATCCCAAAGAGTTATAAAGAAACTTAACTTAGTCCTTTTCTTCAAGTAGTTCTAAACAGATTTTCTTCTGTACAGACCTGTACAGATTTTCTTTTGTATAGGTCGCTGTACAGAAGAAAAATAACATTACATCCTATGGGAAACAAACCAGCTTTTAAAATTTGGTCCCTTTAGCGGTCACCGTGCCAAGGAGGTCATTTTAAGAAATTTCACTGTATTATGTTCTTGATACCATCTATATGCTATGAAAAAGGTTTAATTGTTATTTCTAATAGAAAATTAATACTGTAATAATTATTTAGTAAGATTAACAATTACTATTAATTCGTATTAAACTTTGGTATTTAATAATGCTAACTATTTTAGTATGATAAAAGAGTTAATATTTACCTTACAGTACAATTTAGCTATTCAATATAGCATGAAAAGTTAAATACATCAAGGAATGATACTTATTTCAATGATAATATTGCATGTAATAATATTAAATCTATTTGCAATGAATACCTAAGTTAAATCATAATGCTAACGATGAAGGTTACTGTGTTCACAGTAAAAGTAAAAGTAAAACCGCTGATATATCTCCGCCGATTCATCGGATTTCTATCTACGATATGATGATTTTAAACGCACATTTGTATGCCAGGATGAGTCTACATCGCCATTTCTATGCTGCTATTTTTTCTCCAAAAATAATTATAATCCCGATTCCTACCTCCTTTAACCGGAGTTCAGAAGTACCCGAGAATTGTAATTTATCTGGTAATATATTACGTTTTAACAATATTATTTTCAACTTTATTTAATTTTTGTAATAAACAGCTTCTGTATTTTATTTTATTCCACCAACTTGGAATTTATTTCAGCGAACAACGAATGAAAATTCCATCAATAAGCAAAAATAGCCCACCGAAGATTACCTAATTATCATCCAGCTATTTAGAAATTCATAGATTACAGAATGTTTAGAAAGTACAGGATAGTTATTATGAAAAACTTTTTGCCCGGAATTGTTCCAACCATGAAATTATAAAAATAGCATAACCATGAGTATATTTTAAAAATTGTTTCAGAATACGGAAATAAATATCTATTAGATTAGGAATGGCCTACATTTATAAGGATGCATGCCAAATCGGCTAAATTTTCGTAATAATTAAAATCAATATGCAGTATCAACTCCATGCTTTATGTGCCAAAAAATTTGCCATTTTTCCACTTTCGGCAAACGTCATAGGTTCGCCATCTTTGCATTAGATTATTTACGAGGGATAACTCATAATTATCCAATCACTTAAGTATTTTGTTATAAAATATTTTTATTATATTAGTTGTGTTTTTTATTATATATATATTTGTAAATTAAATGTACAGCTCCGGCCAAAATGTTTGTCACTTTCAATTAGGCGCTGGAAACCGGAAAAATTACTATAAATCTTGTTATTTCCTAAGAAATAGCAAATAATTTGTAGTTATCCTTCTTTATAATAAATCTCTATAAAAAGCAAAAATATTAAGTACAGTATTATTTATATTGCACTCAATTTTAATATTTTTGCTTTTTATAGAGATTTATTTTTATAGGATAATATTAATTTCTTTTAATTAATGACTGTGATTCCATAAAATTGCAAACTTTTTAATATTATTAATCATTAAAAATAATTTTAACTAAAAAAGAGAATTGTTGGTTAAAATCAATTTAATGCTTTAAAAACTTGCCTATAAACTATTTACATATATTTATAGGCCAACAATTAGTTTATATATATTGTTTAAAATTAAACTTTAATAACTAATCATTCTTTTTTTAACTTTAGTTAATAGATTATTTCAGTTACTGAATATAATTAATAACTGTCTCAGATATAACTGAGACAGTGAAATAATCTTTGTATAAATTGATGAATAGAGTTTATGCTCTATGTAGCGAATTAATGGTTAAAAATGCACATAATTTTATATGATATTACTTACTTTCATTACTTACTTATGAGTAAAAGTATTTTATTTAATAGTTGGCCTATAGAGTAACTGGGGGGTATTATGGAATGGGAAGGTTATATGGAATAGCATGGTTTCTCATGGAGGAAGCGGTGTTATGAAATTGTAATAATGCAGAATTTTTACGTTAAGTGGCAACATACTTTGGCCTCTTTCAGTTTCATCGGTGGGAAGCATGACGGCTTAAAATAGAGAACGTGTTTTCAGCAAATACAGGGTGGGACAAGATAAACCAAACCCGACATGGGAGAAGATATTCGATGCAGCAACTCGCAATAATAATAATATTTCGTAGGAAGCTGTGAACGACGCACGAAGGAGGCCAGGATATTCATCGTAAAGGACTACTCATCTATTTGTATAAAAATATAAAATAAAATAGCCTTGCAGTTCATATATTCATTACTTGGTTGAGTTCGGTTTATCTTGGCTAACTCTATACAAAAATTTTTGCACCATCTGAAATCATCGGAATTGCAAAGATAATAATTGTTTTCTGAGTTTCTTAAGAGTATTTAGGAAGCACTTTTCATAATATCTCTTCGTATTTTGAGAGATTTGTCTTCTATTGGGGTGACAATCTTCTATTATTGGTAGTGACAATTTGGAATATTGTTCTATATTGCCACCCTACTATTATAATTTAAATTGACGTTAAATGCACATAACGTATTCTACTGCTATAATTTAAGTTAACGTTTGATTCATTAAAATTTAAATAGACATATGCAACTAAATTAAAATTTAAATAGACATATGCAACTACTTTCTAAAATAGACTAGTCTCTAATGCTTTTTTATTTTTTCTAGTAGACTACCACTATGCCTAAGCGAAAACCTTCATCACCCAAAAGAAAATGATACAGATATTGGATAAAATAATGTTCTAAGTACATATTTATCTAATAGCCTACTCTTGGAAACTATCTGGAAGAAAATATTGTTTTTCTAATTATTTGAGAAAAGGAATACTATTCCATTTAACCTACACCTTTTGGGCAATATGGAATTTTGCACCGTTAGATAATTTTTTACATTACTTGATAGATATATAAACTATGGCAACCATGTTTAAATATGTTATATAGCAGGGGTGTTCAACCCGTCGATCGCGGAGCGAGTTTTGGTCGATCTCTTGTTTATTCCTCCCAAGTTGATTCTTCCTTACAAATTTAATTAAATCTGAAAACATAATAATTTAGTTATCATTATTTTGTATTATTTTTTATTTTTTTAATTCTCCTTAAGTATATTGCTATTGTTTAATTATTTTTCGTTAAAATTGTGAAATCACTAATTTTCTTATCATTTGGAAAGTATATATATAAAAAGTTTCCAATATTAAACAATTATATTGTACAAAAAATTATGTCGTGTTTCGGATCGATATACTTGTCAAAATCCGCTTTTTCAAATATGAACGTCAAAAAAAATCAAGAAATCAAATTACAAATGATCATTTGCATGATTGTCTGCGATTGGCCACTTCTTCATATCAACCTGACGATGAAAATATTGTGAGCTCCAAACAATGCAAAATTTCACATTAACGTTTTTTTAATCAACCAGCATTTCCTGTAACTTATGAGTCTGTAATCAATCTGTTGTTTTTTCTAACTTTGATTTTCTAAAATAGAAAAATAAATATTTTATTTTAATATATTTTGTTTTATTTGTTGAATTAAAATAATTAAAAGTGATAAATAAATTTTTAAATACATAAAGTTTTTAGGGCTGGGAGAGTGGTCTTCCGAAATGAGTGAATATGTTTAATTGCATAGTTGTACGTAATCAGATATCAGGTTGAGGGAACGTGAACGTGATCTTTAGAAGAGGATAGATCGCCGAATAACTTAGTATAGAAAAGTAAGTCGCATAGTAAAAATGGTTGAACACTCATGTTATATAGGAATGTCCATAGAAGGTGATCCACACATCCACACATGAGAAACCATATAAGCTTTTTTGGAATTTTTTATAAATTATAAAAACCAAATGGTATTCCATAATACCCCCAGTTACTCTATAAATATATTTCGAAATTTTTATTGTCTTTATTGTAATGCAAATATTTTAATTTTGTTTGTATGTATTTTTCTGATCTCTAAAATATTCTTAACATGCTTAGAAGAAACAAATTTACCTTTTGATGATACCAATTCTAATTGTTTTTTAGATTTTATTTGTTTATCTCTCTCTTCTTCACTAAAATTTTTGTCTGCCAAATACGATAAAATAACCAAAATTGGGAAAAATGATAACGTCAACACAGCTTCCCAAACTTCTACTACGTCAGGAGTAATAGCAACAAGTACAGTCAGTAACCAAAGGTACGCAAATATGCTGAAGAAAGCTGTAACTGCAAATACCTATAAATGGTTACAAAGATATACAAATTAAGATATTATACAAATATTATGAAATATTTTGTAGAATAATATTAGTAATTCATTAACATTAACAAGAATTAGATATGCATAATGGCTTTCTTGCCGAGATTGCAGGGATTTAAAGTAGAGAGAATATAATCAAACATCTATTATTTACAGAACTAAACAGTTTGATCTCATCAGCTTGGGCTTCGAGAAATCATCGTTAGAAAGATTTATTTCCGTGATGAAAATAGTAAATTGTGATAATACAATTGATAGAACTGCAAACCTAGATTTAAATCCCATCTTTTCATAGCTTTTCTTCTTTAAATGTATTAATATTTTGAGACTATTTTTGACTCTTTCCATTCCAAAATGGAATAAAAGAATATATGAATTAGGTTTGTCGGTTGTCAATTCAAATCACGATAATTTGCATATATAATATATTACAGTACTTGATTTGGATAAAACTTGTACAGTCATACCTCACCTTACGTCATTAATTCGTTCCAAAACTCGCGACTTAAGTCGAAAAACGACGAAAGTCGAATAAGCTTTTTAAAAAACGATCTAGACCCCCTATAAATAACCCCGTAACGTCGCTAATAATATTTTTAAGCTTCTAAATAATTCTATAAGTTTCAATAACCAGCTCATACCCCGATTGATCGAATGGTCAAGGTACTTTTGTACGCAGCATAGAAAGTTGAACAAGAGTGAACTTCGGCGTAAAGACGCAGCGTCTAGCCATATAGGGAAAGTAACATCAACATCAATACACCGACGTATTTACATTGGGTTTTACGCCTGTGAGACCCAGCCTTTAGTAGAATTTTATTTTTTCTTATTAACAAAAAAAAACCGACGTAAAGTCGAAAATAACTGTAATGTTATTAGAATCCACTAGAGAATCAACCATTTCCAATAATAGAAATGATTATATATCGGTTAATATTCACATATTTTTGAGATATTTTATTTTTTATAATGTTAAAATTATCATAAGAAGTTATAAATAATAAATTTCTATCATTTAATTATTTTAATTAGAAATAATTTAATTGATGATTATTTAAGTTAAAATTACTGTACAATATTTAATTTATTAGACAAAATTTAAAAACACGAATAAAACAACAATTGCATATTCAAATTATTTATCTCAATTATGATATTAATTGAAACGAATTTACGATTATTATTTTAACATTTGCTACTAATAGGCTTTCTATAGAAACTTTTTTTCCCAAGAAGAGTTAATTAATTTAATTCGATAAAATTACTTTTAATTAAAACACACCATTTGTTTAAATAAAAAAAATTCTATAGTGCTTATCACTAATAGATATATATAAATATAAACTTAAAAAATCCGTCTATTAGTGTAAATTTATTTGGAATTTTGAACTGAAAACCAGTTTATGAAATACAGGCGAATTTACAGAAATTTTTTGAAATCTGTGTTCTGTTTATAAATAAGCTATCAAATCAGAAAAATATGAAATTTTTTTATTAAAATTATCATATTACTTAATAAAAATCTTACATTAATTTTACGTATTCGTCGAAATTCTCCTGATGGTATGGCAATGACACAAACTGCAGAAATTACCAATAAATTAAATGCTGCCGAACCCACAATTGTGCCAGGCCCCAAATCTCCAGCTTCGAATCTATAAAAACACAAAATTTATAGAAAATATTCGTTTAATTAAATTTTATGAAATATTTTATCTCAAAAAATGATATTATATATTTTATCAAAAAATTTTAATTGATTTAGACCAGACATGTCAAACACGAGGCCTCAATAGTCTTCAGTGAGGATAGCTCCATTGCCATAAGCATTTTTGATAATAATGTATTTGTGATAATTCATAAATAGATTATTTGAATAAAATAATACAGTAAAATCTCGTTAACTCAAATAATAAATTAAATAAACTTAAGTTTGGATTGAAAGTAGATACTAGTATTCTCGTAGTGTAGCAATAGAGATAATTGAGTACAAAAACGAAGATCAACTACCGGCAATTAAAAAAATTTTTATTTCTTCAACATACATAAAAATGCATTTCGGGAGATTTGCTTTCTTCTTCACTTTTGCATGGATGAAAACAATCTATATATAATAAAATTAGTGATTATAATAAAAAATAAATATTACATAACTATAAAAAAGGACAGTACATACTATTAAAACTGACTTGTGAGTGTTCAGAAATGTCATTTCACTACTCCCTCATAAAAAACTTTACAGGGTGATTTTTCCCGCAGGTAACATATAGAATACTCTGGGTCAAAATCGCCCCAATAATGGAAATTTGAGGGTCTAATTTAAAATATGTGTTTAAACTCTTTATTCCAGTGGTTCCCAACGTGGGGCGCACGTCCCACAGAGAAGCAATTTGATTTTTAAGGGGGAAATTCAAGAATGAGTTATTAACAGTGAATTTTTTGCATTTCTTATGGTTATAGGGATTTCATATACAGTATATAAATATATATTGTGACATATACATTTTTTAAATTAAAATCAGAATATACACAGCGGTTTTGAAACTTTATTTGCTGTTTTTTCAAATCAGTTCATATCATTATTATTTTTTTAACAATTTCGTAATGATTTCTTCCTCAGTACTTCAACTATCCTTTCGTTTTATTATTTAAAAAAAATCAAAAGTAAAAAAACTTTTGACATTTTTTTATTTTAAAAATGTTTCAGCATTGCATTTTATTTAAAAATGCAATGCTGAAACCTAACAGGGAAGTCATTGATTTAAGTGCACTGATTGCTGGGGCCGGTCCCCGAAAAGTTTCAAAATCGGGGTTTCACTGTAGTTAAATATCTCTAAATTGTATTGAAAATTATCTATGCAAGTCAGTCTAAAACAGTGGTTCCCAACATGGGGTGCATGCCTCACAGAAGGACAATTTAATTTTTAAGGGGGCAATTCAAGAATGAGTTATTAACAGTGAATTTTTTGCATTTCTTATGGTTCTTGGGCCTCATATACAGTATATAAATATATATTGTGACATATACATTTTAAAAATTAAAATCCAAATGTACATGGCAGTTTTGAAACTTTATTTGCTGTTTTTCATATCATTAATTTAATTTAATTATTAATTTTAATTTTTAAATAATTTCTCAGTTTAAAAATTAATAATGATTCTTAGTAACAATTTCTTCCTCAGTACTTCAACTGTCCTTTTGTTTTTTTATTTTTCTCTTTCATGGATGTCATGTTCTTTGGAAGCTTATTTAGACCAAGTTAATGGACTTTTAGGCTTCCTCCACATGAATAGGAGTTCACTTTTTGAATAAAAAAATTATATGTCACAGGGGGCATCAGAATTTTAGAAATGCTTAGGTGGGGCATGGCCTGTAAAAGGTTGAGTCTAAATGAAAGACCAATGTATCAATATAAAAACTAATGCATTGGCAACTAAACTAAAATAAAATACTACAGTCTGACCCTACTACCACGCAATAGTCTGGATCCATACTAAACTGCAGGTAAAGTGAACTGTGAGTTACAGTACTATATTAATATAAATTGAGCGATAATATAAGTTCCAACATTGATATGAATTTTGTGTGTGAGTCATGGATTTCATATTCTTTGGAAGCTTTAACATTTAGACCAAGTTAATGGCTTTTTAGGGTTCCTCCACGTGAATAGGAGTTCACTTTTCGAATAATAAAAATTATGTCATAGGAGGGCATCAGGGTTTTAGAGATGCTTAGGTAGGGCATGGACAGAAAAGGTTGGGAACCACTGCTTTATCCTATTTGTTCTAATTGTTATTGACGTTGCTAAGCGTGAAGTAGGGATAATGTCATAATCTCACAAGCATAACTTGATCACGATGTATTATGAATGACGTCATAAACTTAATCAATGTGTGGCGTCAGTAATGACACCACAATAGTACTTCATATGAAGTAGCAATGAATGGCGTTACAAAACGTCTGAGTGTATGATGTCATTGTGACGTAGTAATGAGTGATGTCACAACGATTACGACATATGATGTAGCAGTGGATGACATTATGAACCGTCACACTATGTGACGACAAAAGTTCAGACGTATGGCATTCCTATGACATCATCATCGCACTAAAAAGTTTTGATTTTTTCAATCTTTGCTTACACGCAAAATATCATTTGTAGTTATTAAAATTCTCACAAACCAGAAACTAATATTTCCTTACATATGATGTACCAGAAATTCCTCACAAAGCCGGGTACATCGGATAGTACAGTAATATTAATAAAATTTATATCAAATATTTAATCGATATATTTAATCTATTGTTTTCTATTTTTAGAGAATTTTATAAAGCTATATTTTTATGAAATATTAATTTTTCTAAGTTAAAAACAAATCAATAAATATATTTACTTATTTCCAATGATCTCTATAATGGCTAAAAGAATTTCAGGTGCACTGGAGCCTAAAGCCATTAGCGTTAAATTAGCCACAGCGTTATTCCATACTTTGACTTCTAAAACTTCGGGTTTGTTTCTGTCTTTACTTGTCAAAACAATTTTTCTTGTTTTGCTTGTAATCTTCTCTATTGAACACATAAAAATATCAGAGATAATGGAAACACCCAGAAAACAATATATTAATCCTATTCCATAGGTGATCGCTCTCGCATTTCGGGACCAAGTGAATTCATTAATCAACGGCAAATATAAACCTTTATCTGAGCATAAGTAGTTATCAAGAGAAGAATTACAGTCCATAATTCACTGAAAAAATATATACATTTATGTAAGCTATTAATTTAGTAATAGAAATAAACTCATAATAATTTATTTTAATTATTAGCTTACTTATTACTTAAAGTTTAATTATATAAAAAATATGCTTAATTACCTAAATAAATTTTATTATATTGTTACCTGATATTGTAGTGCGCTTACTGTATTTATATCGAATATTTTGATATACTCATATATTGTATATCCAGTACGGTATATAAAAACCGTACCGGATATACAGTTATCCAAAACAATCCATAAAAATCTAATAATTTTACATTTTTATGGATTGTTCTGAAGTGAATAATTATATTTTTCTAATGACAAGAATAATCACTATTTTGAATAGCATGCTGATGATTTAACACCAACGATATTAATATCGTTGTTTAACAAATACAGATTTTTAAATAATTTTTAGAAAATTTATACAGTATTTTAATTTCGTAATTACAGTAAAACCTGTCTAAGCTGGAATTGCAAGGGACCAGAAAATTTTCCAGCTTATACAGATTTCACTCTGGCATAAAAAAAAAATTTCAATGCATTTACACTATATGATTATTGCAATAGTACATATTTTAGTAATATATACATAAAATATAGCACCAAATTACTGTATTAGCCTATGTAATAAAATGCATAGGGTGTTTTCGAAAAGCAAATAAACTCAACATATTTTAAAATTTCACTTTAAATATACAAAAATTACAAAAGTTTATTTTGACATAAACTCTTTCTACTATCACTTTTTGCATTTAAGATTATGTTTTCTATAATTTACATAAACGTACAAACGTTTTCGGTGCTTTCACACCCTCTTCAGGTACAGTCGAGAACAAAAGTATACATAAACTCTTTCTACTAGCACTTTTTTGCATTTAAGATTATGTTTTCTATAATTTACATAAACGTACAAACGTTTTCGGTGCTTTCACACCCTCTTCAGGTACAGTCGAGAACAAAAGTAAATCGCCACTATACAGCATCGGCGTGGACGGAATCGGCAAAGTAAACATTAATAATGCATAATAATGTCGAATAACGGGCCGAATAACGGGCCGAACATTGCCGAATATATATTTTTAATACTTTCAATCGAATAGCTTGAAATAATAAAATATAATAAGCAAATAACTATTAGCATAACAACGTCAGACGAAAACTTTTCGTTCTATTACGTCGTCATCCAATTCCAAATCGTTGGGCGCATTCGGAAACCCAGCGATCTTATATGAGCGATCACATGACTACGCGTCATACGCCAATAGAGTATTACATACTGTTAAATAAAAAAAATATCTATGACTAAGATTGAAAATGTTCAAGTAAAGCAGGTATTACGATCAAAATCAAAGGCTGAACCATGGGGACCGCTCTTGGATGCGAACGCGTCCATTTTTCTTTATAATTTTTCTTTTATAATTTTTTTTATAATTATTTATATTTGAACAGTGAAAATATTATTTAGATTTATTCAAAATCATGGGCTGAACGTTCATTTAGAAGCGATCACGTGACCGCTCTTGGGTGCGAACGCGTCCATTTTTCTTTATAATTTTTCTTTTATAATTTTTTTATAATTATTTATATTTGAACAGTGAAAATATTATTTAGATTTATTCAAATTTATTATTATTTATTTATCATTTATCATAATATTATAAAAATAAATTAATATTTTGTCCATTCTCCAGACACATCAATCACCTCATTTAATCTAGTATGCATTGCATTTATCAACTTAGTAAAAAGACTTGGAGAACATCGAAAACTTTCCCAAATATCGTAAACGCGAACAAAAACATTATTTGAATTTGATGAATCAACTTCCGAAATCCACATCTATACCATTTTCTTCCAAATATTTTCGATTGGGTTAAAGTCTGCCGATTTGGCCGGCCAGGATAAAACATTTATTCTTGGATGAAGAGCAAATCATTCTTTAACAATGTTACTCGTATGAACGGGATAGTTATCTTGAACAAATGTGAATTAATGATTGTCCGAATATAGTGCCGATACAGACGGTAACAAAACCGAATCCAGTATATTTACATATTCTATTGAATTAAATCTGCTGCCAATATGTATTGTTTCACCCGGACCGTCTCCAGAAATCCAACCCCAAATGTTTACACTTTTATAACCAGAAGATATATGAGCTACATTTTTAGGTAAATATCGTGTTCTAGGTTGTCTGTAACAGTGAAGCTGCCCGTGTGAATTTGACGCAAAAGTTTTCTCATCGGAAACTATAACAGTATTCCAAAATTCCGAAGCCCGTGTGAATTTGACGCAAAAGTTTTCTCATCGGAAAATATAACAGTATTCCAAAATTCCGAGGGATAGGGTAAATATTCCAATGTGAATCCTAGTCTCGCTTCTTTGTGAACATTTGTCAACTGATCGTTTATCACTGGTCGATAGTGATAGTAGCCAAATTCTCTCAATCGTCTTCGTATAGTGTTCGATGAGCAGTGTAAATTTAATCCAACCGATCGTTTACCGGTCGATGGTGATAGTAGCCGAATTCTCTCAATCGTCTTCGTACAGTGTTCGATGAGCAGTGTAAATTTAAGTTTCGTTTTACAAATTTAGCATGATTCAACAGTTCATTAATGACAACATTTAAAATTGCATCGTCCTGTTCTGAAGAAGTCTGTCGTGGCCTACCTGACCTTGATTTCGTTTTCAAATCGTGCTCTGTTTGACATCGACGTATCCAAGTGGATTCAATTTTATGATGAATATTCAATTCCCATCCTATTGCTCTCGTTGAATATCTTCCAGATTCTCATAATCCTTCCCTTCGTTTCGTCAGTTAATTGTTTATCGTTTAATAATCCTCTCGGCATTTTAACAAAGATATTTAACTAAATACGCACAATTAAAACGAATCCCATCAAAAAACATTTCATGTAAAAAATGTAGCCAAGTCTCGTGCCTCTTTATCCGATTTATCGTTTAATAATCCTCTCGGCATTTTAACGGATTTTAACAAAGATATTTAACTAAATCGCACAATTAAAACGAATCCTATCAAAAAACATTTCATGTAAAAAATGTAGCCAAGTCTCGTGCCTCTTTATCCGTAAAAAGTTGGGATATTATGAGAGCCAAGTCTAGCGCACTTATTTGGATTTCAGATTCTTATAGCGCATTGACACTTTTATTCACAAATCACTCCAAGTCATTGTATCTTTAGTTAAAGAACATTTTGTATATGTCCCATGAGGATATGGCGGCGTAATCTAATTAACCTAACTTATTCTGTGACCCATGAAAAAGTCAGGTACTTAAAATATACTCACGGACACGGGACA
Organism: Olivierus martensii; assembly: GCA_000484575.1. Lineage (NCBI taxonomy): Eukaryota > Metazoa > Arthropoda > Arachnida > Scorpiones > Buthidae > Olivierus > Olivierus martensii. Next base: position 48,995 of record AYEL01071039.1, read on the forward strand.
GACAAAAAACTGAATTAAATTGCAGGTTTTATGTTTTCAAATCAGAAAAGAAAGCCTAGCCTAGATCATGTTATTTATCCGACTTTTTAACTTATCTCAATTATTCTTCTCAATATTGGTGAATAATCAAAATTCACTGTATAGTATAGTAATGGGAACAGTTTGGCCCCGGGCCCACATGCAAATAAACTATTTAATTGCAGGATTGATAACAAATGTCTTCTATGAGACTGCGCCCACTAGGAACTCTTTTGTTGGCGGAATAAACAATAGGAGTCCTTTGTTCTCACTCCTGCAATTAAATAGTTGACTGACTGATAATTGCATGTGGGCGGCCGGATTGGCCGCGTGGAAACGCTTCGGCTTTCCACTCTGGAGGAACCGGGTTCGAGTCCCGGATCCCACCTCTTTGAAAATATTTATCATGGGGTCCCGGCCCGTCGATCCCCGTCCTCCACAATCCGTCTGACCCCTCCGCAAGGTGGGCAGCCTGTGGAAGGGCTTGTTTCGCCCCGTCACTTAGTATTCTCCCTGAATGGAAAGTGGCGTCATCTGTTAACAAAAAAAAAATAGGCTTATTGATCAAAACAATGGGAATTGTCTATATAGTATAATATAAAACAATACAAAATGCTTACGGATCCTTTCTAAAATTTTTGTCGTTATTTATTTTTGTGAAATATTAATTTGAAATTTAAGCTGATTCTTTTTATTCGTTTTAAATATATTCTATATATTAAATTAGGAAATTGGGCTGAAAAATTTTAAATTCGAAATTAATTCAAATTTTTCCATTCGAAAAAAGAAAAAAATGAACATGGTAATCGTAAGAAAATAGTTGTAATTTAGTTATAAGCAATGAGATATTTTTATCTACTGATTTAATATTTATTATTTTTTTAATTTCCTAGCATATAAAGATTTAAATTTTTAAAAAATTTATTGTAAATAAGTTTTTATAATTCATATGAGGTATAATATTTTAAAGATGGCTAATTATGTTTCAATCATCGATGGTTTCAATATATAGAAAACATTCGATATATTGTTTAAAAATTTCAAATGCTCATAAGTAGTTATTAATTTTAAATATTAATTTCAGTTTTTATATAAAAATATACATTGTAGATATCTTATTCGAAATATTGAAATTGTTTTTGAATTCGTATATGATATCATTTATTTACTCATCTTCGTTATTATACAGGGTGATTCAAAAAGGTTGTGTCAAAATTTAGACTTGTAGAGGATAAAATTCCGAGTAAAAAAGTCTAGTCGAGTTTCTTGATTTGAGACTCCATTCGATCATAACAATTTAAAATTCAAAAATAATAATGTTCGAAAATGAATTTTACGTTTGTAAGACAATTTCGTTTCATTTAAATAATCGGTCGCTAATTTAATAAACAATCTGTTCTCAATACTCTAAACTTTTTTAGGATAGTTTTCAAATAGTTAAAATTTATAGATTATTTTAAAAATACAAATAAGCAAATTTTAAAAATATTTTTTGACTTAACCGGAAATGACGTCACAAAACTTTTACGCATTATATCTTTTAAACGGAGTCTCAAATCAAAAAACGCGACTAGACATTTTTACTCGGAATTTTATCATGTACAAGTCTATAAATTTTGGCACAACTTTTTTGAATCACCCTGTATATTAATCCGAGTTATCCACATATTTTAGTTTACAGTAACTCCCTGCTTAACGCTGCTCCATTTAACACTGTTTCAATATAACGCCGTGTTTTTAATTGTATATTTCTTATTGATTTATTTTAACGCGGATTTTCAAACTGTTATACCCATATAAATCCGAAATCGCACCAATTTTTTGCTTCGATACTCCTATGGCCTCTGGCAAAGCGTTTGATTTCAGTGCAGTGCAGTACATATGAAAGTTTGCTGCAGTCACAATTCATATTTATGATCAGTCATCAATATTATTTTATAGTAATAAAAATAACAATTGTCCCATTTTAATTTTAACCCGACTGCTGCCACTTCGAACTATAGTTCGATACAATCAAGGTGGCTTCCATTGTCACTTCGAACTATCGTTCCTTGAAGTTAGAACGTTTTTCTTTCATCGACATTTTTGTTAAAACCAGTTTAGCCACTATTACGGAAATTACGGATCAGTTTATATAAAATGATCCAAATTTTGATAGAAGTTCAAAGGCAAGACGAATTGCCACGGAGACGATGTCTCGCTCTCGACAATTGGTTGCCGAACGAAAGAGGAAAAGGCAAACGACGTTAGATGACTTCTTAGCAAAAAACAAAAAGTATCAAATGAGGAAGAACCTTCTTCATCCAAACATAAATTATTTACTCGAATATTTTTGATTTTCATGAATAATTTATGAATACAAATCGATATTAGCAATAAAAAATATCAATAATTAATAGGCCTATAATACAAGTTACAAAATAAAATAAAATAAAAATGGTACGCATATTTTTTATTCACTGTCCTATTTCACCTTTCCCATTATTTACGTATTAAGATGACCTCGTTTAACGCTTCGTTTCTTTGGAACGTATCCCCCGCGTTAAACGGGGTCTTATTGTATTTTGAAATAAAATAAAAGAAAATAAAAACGAAAGAAAACTTTTAGTAAAAATAGGGAGAAAGCATTGGAAAATCAAATATGGCATTCGATAAATTTAAAATTAATTATTAATGACAAATCATTTCTATAATCGCATATATTGTATTATTTAAAACTAATTCAATATATTTTTAGTAAATTAAGACAAAAACTAGCACTTTCTAGCAGTTAAGAACGATTTAAAGTAACAAACGTTTTCGGCTATTCGCCATCTTCAGGTTACAGGAATTCTGTTCAATTCCTGTAACCAGATGGCGAATAGCCGAAAACGTTTGTTACTTTAAATAAATCGTTCTTAACTGCTATTAAGTACTAATTTTTGTCTTAATTTACTAAAAATAGACTAAGAAAAAGCAGTTTCTACTCTACCATGTCTAATTCAATATACAATAAAACTTGTCTAACTTGTTCAACATGGAAATTTTTTTTTATTCCCAAACAACTTCCATAGAAATATTGAAGAAAAATATCTGTATAATGCGGAAACTGTCTAACGTTGTGAAACGAAAAGTATTTTTAAAATTCTACTGAATAAAAAAACACCTGTATGTGATGGAAAAATAATTTTTTCTCTCAAATAAATTTTCATTTTAGAATTAGAATATGAAACTGTCTATTCTGAAATTGAAAATGCTGTTAGTTATAGTAATTCAATTACAGTACTGCATCTATCTTCTATATTATAATTAGTCAAACGTGGCTGGCTGGAGTCGTTTTTTTGGACGAACCACTGTACCGATTTCTATAAATAGGGTATCGTTAGAAAGGTCTAATTTTCGGATGTCTGCGACAACAGATCTTTTTTTTTTTTATTTGGCCATTTTTTTAGGGCCTTAGGGGCCGAATTTTTATTTTATGACAATAAATATCAATAGATGGCGCTAAGTGTCAAAGAAAGGGGCAACAGATAACTTACCTGCATTACTATTATTGGATTTTTACAGAATTACTTAGCTAAAAGAATTATTACTGATTATGATATAGGATACTGTTCAGCTAACCTTTTCACAACTTATTTAACCTTTTCATTGGATGTTTTATTTTAAAGGAAATTTTATGTTGAATTTGCAGTAAAGCCTATTCTACATCCATAATTACGATGGTGATATATTATATATCTCAAATGAAATTTGCTTATATTTTATCACACAAAGAAATTAAAACCATTCATCATGCTGTAAATTAAAACCATTCATCATGCTACCCCCTTTATGGGGTGCAGCCCTACCCCACGGGGACCCCGGTGCCCGTGGGGAGATGTAACTGGGTGCAGCCCACCGGGGAGATGAAACCGAGCCCGTTGGGGTTGGCCCCCACCCGACGGGCCTCTTGATCCCTGGTTGGTGCAGCCTCACCCCACGGGCCCCCCGTGGGCCCACGGCCCTATGAGGTTTCGTATCCCCACGGGCTGTTGGCCCACCGGGAAGATGAAACCGGGTCCCACGGGCCTGGGGCGGGGCCCCCGCGGGCCCACCCGTGGAGTGGGGCCGTCGGAGGCACGGCACCCGTAGTGTGCAGCCTCCACGGGCCCCCGTACAATTACTACACATTTGAACTAATGCTTAATAAAATATATAGTAAATAAATTTGAAAGATAAGCTATTATTATACAATATGCTGTTATATAAAATATTATAAGATTAGATCACAATAGTATATTTCCGCTCATTTATATGAGCGGGGAATTTCTAGTATTATTTAATCAAACTACAGTACAAGTATAATAGAAAATTAATGATACTGTATTTCAATAATCTTAGAAAATTCTTTTAATTGGGATCAAGCCTAGTCTTGGCTGAAATTGGCTGTAATATGCATGGCCTTTAATTATCAATCGTTTCAGTTTCGGTTTCATTATCACTTTTACATTTTTTCCTTGAAATGATTGGACGAAAGATTAACATTTTATCATTATAATTGAAAATAGATCTCATCGAATGTAGCGAAAAGAATAAAATGAAACCTAAAGAACTGGCGGTTAAATTTAAATGTGGAAAATCTCAAGTTTATGAAATTCTAAAGCACAAGGATAGAATAAAAGAATAGCTAATACATACAATCATGGAAAGAGAAGCATGTAAAAGTAAATACTGTATATAAAACAAAAAAACTCTTGATGAAATGTGGAAGTCAAAATAAATCAAATACTCCAATTTGAAGTGCTTAAACCTTATAAGCATAAACTCTTTCTACTAGCACTTTTTTGTAGTTAAGATTATGTTTTCTTTTATTTACATATACGTACAAACGTTTTCGGTGCTTTCACACCCTCTTCAGGTACATTTCACTTATTACAATTCGAATCTTCAGAACCTCACAAAGTTGTCATAGCAACCAGTATTCTTAGAACAATTCTCTTTTCAAATACAAAATTTCAACTCTGAAATTTGAGTTGAAATTTTGTATTTGAAAAGAGAATTGTTCTAAGAATACTGGTTGCTATGACAACATTTACCCTACTCCACCTTACTTGAAAAAAATTATTAAGTTTGAGGCGATGTTTATTATAAATATCGTGTCTAGCTTTCTGAAATTATTCTTAAAGTTTACTCTATGAAGTTCACATTTGAGAATTAACATATGCCACAATATTTTATTTATAATTAATTTTTTTTTAATTTTTCTAAAATTAGAACTGTTTCCAGTTCCCTGTTATATTTGAATTCCAATATTCTTATCTAAACGTGAACATTCTCACTCTAAAAATTCTTAATATTTAAGTCAATATTTTCATAAAATGTTGCCTCAGTTAACATTTGTTCCACACGATATCACAAAATATTTTCCAAACTGATACATTATAAGAGTACTAGGCACATATTCTTAAAATAGCTTTTATAAAGAAATCATGAAAGACTTTTTTTGTTTAGGAATTATAGTTAATATTTCATTCGATACAACAAATAAAAAATACTAGAAGGATAGAAATAAATCTTTATATACAACATTCTTATTTTTTTTTTTTACAGGAAGTTTATTAAAGTTTTTCGAATCAGTGAAATGTATATCCCTCTTTGAAATTCTTTGTTTAAAAGTTGCAGTTCATTAAGATAGTTTAAAACTGATGCAACTTTTTATAATAGAAGAATTTCGAACTTTTTATGTTTTATGAAACATCATCAACTTTTTAAAACCACATAGAAATAGTTAACTCCCGGATATCATTAAAGTTAATTGAAGCTCTCTATCGTCTTTGTTATCAGTGACATTTTTCGAAAGTTTTTCAACCGTATCTAATGCAAAAAAAAGAAGTTATTTGTTCTCGTATTTGCCTAGCAGCGTAACACACGTCTGAATGTATATTAATCATTGGAAAAAAGTTATATTTTTCAATGAAATAACGATTTTTAACTGTATAATAACTCGAGTGTGGACACGAATCTTATAAAACCTCCTACAGTACTATTCAAAAGCTGCAAATTCGTTGAAGCTTCAACGAATTTGCAGCTTTAGAAGGCATTTAATTCTGAAGATTTTAAATATATCATATAATTTAAAATGATAGAATTAATAATATTTGCTATATTTTGATGCCATATCATGTGAAAAGAGATTTCCTTAGCAAAAAATAGTATTACTTAGTTTTATTCTTTCACATTTTGATCGTTATGAATGTAGGTGATAATTAAGATATGCTAGCATATTTTAATTTATAAGTTTAATTGTAATTATATATACTCAAAAAATTTTTATAAGATAGTGGAACAATTATAAGAATTAAAAAGAAAAAATATGTTATAATTATTAAAGAAGCAAGAGTTACAAATAACTTAAAACGATTAATCTGTCCGAATACTAAAAAAATCTAAACTATTCATTCAAGAATTAGGAAGAAAATATATTTCATTAAATAGAATAACAATATTTTAAATATTAAAAAAAAAAACATTTTTAGAGTACAATCAAAGATCATCTAGCATTAAATTTTTTACAAATGAATAATTTCATAGTTATTCATTTTCCTTTTAAAAATCACCGAAAAAAATATTTACTGAAACTAAAATACAAAAGCAGAAATTGTCCAAGTGAAATTACTTTAAAAAAAAAATGAATCATAGCTATTTTGAAAAATGAGTGAGATTTTTCTTTTCAAAGTCAAAACGTCAATCCATAAAACTGAGTTTTCTTGAATAAAGATAAAAATGCAGCATTCAGTCGAACTAAATGAGAAGATATGTTATTTTTGAATGAATACTATAACTCTCTTTGCGAGATACACAGTAAATGCTTCTTAGTAAATTATTTTAGTTCGTCAAGTGAAATACTTTTCCATTGTGTTAAAACACCCTCAAAATCGTTCTAAATATAAAAATTTAATAATTTTCTTTAATATTTCTTATAAAAAATGGTCACTTCGTTCCTCTGTTAGTAAATCATTTGGTTTCACGAAATTCAAAACTCGTGAAGCGTTCAAATTCTTTAACTGTCTTCTAATATTGTTTAATATTCATTTTCCATTTTTAATCAATAGTTATAATGCTATGTAAGAATATACTATAAAAGAATGAAAATATAAGGTTTTGCTAAGGTATTTACATATCTTAACGAAAGTCTTATATTTCCACTCTTTTATAGGTTTTTTAGCATATTTTCTTAAATTACTAATTATAAGATAATCATTCTATTATTTAGGAGTTCTATTAATATGTTTTGAACCAATTAGTAAATTTTTATGAAATTTATTAAGTAGATGATGCTATTAAAAGTCCTTTAACGACATGTTTTAATCTTGTAATTTCAGTAATTCTAAAATAGCAGATACGAAAAGCACAGTACTTATACTGTTGATGATTTAGTTCGTTGAAAAACTCTCTTCTAATATTTGCGAAGGATAGAAATTATAATTTTCATTCGTTATGCAATACGATGGAACAACTGCTGAAACAATTATAGCATCATCCTCTTCCTTCACGTAACAAGACATAAGGCTCTTTCTTCAGGTGAACACCATCTATGATAGTCTTCACGTGAAGACCATCGTAGATGGTGTAACACTATGTAAGTGGTCTTACGATGATATAACCTCATTGAAGGTGGTCTTACACCATCTACGATGAGGTCTACCAACGTGTCTTTTCTCCGATGGTATGTAGTCCAAAATTTTTCTTGCAATTCTATTTTACTCCATTCTTTGAAGATGATCTCTCCAATTTTTTCTATATTTGGATATGTCTTCATTTATTATTGTCTCTTCAATTCTTTTATGATCGAAATGTGTGTAGCCTGTTGTCCTTCTCATGAAACGCATTTCTGCTGCTATCAATCTTTGTTCATCTCTCTTTTTCTATGTCCATAGGACAGCAGTGGTCTCGCCAGAGTTTTATATGCTCTAATACAAGTTTATCTTTGAACTAGAGACGAGTTGAAGACTTGACTAAAGCTCTATTATATTTTGTAATTTTGTTATCCAAGTCTTTCATAGGTTGAATGACTATCATAGTAATAAACTTTTATTGTATTAATATTTTTATAGCATCAATAAAATAGATAAAAGTGATTAAATAATATTTATATTTTATAAAATTCTAAAATAGATACAGTGTATAATTCTTCAGATATATTTTTCATTACGTAAATTTTGTTTTCTATATTATGGATAGCATTTTTATCATTTTTCGACTTGAATTTTAGTGAGATTTAATCACGAAAAAAAAAAACAAATTTAATTAAATATCAATATTTAATGAGAAGTTGATGAAAAAGCTAAACATCATATCGTGAAACTAGTCTTTCTAAATCCTTGTTCAGTTTATTATACGAAATCAGATTGTCTACGGAATTGATCTAATCTTCTTAATGTCTCATTTAATTAGAGAAGCCGATTAAAAATCGTATTTTTCTAGTGGAACCAAATTCAGTAGTAAATAACGATTTAATCAGTTAAAACTGATTAAATTTAACAATTTCAAATTAAAATTTAACACATTATGCTTTCCGTCATTGAGTAATTAAATGCATTCGAAATCAAACAACCTGCATCAAATTAAACAACGATTTATATTTAAAAAAAAAAAATGTTTAAAATTAAATATACAAATGTAGCCAAGAAATTTAACATTTTACTTAGTAAAAAGTTTATTTTTTACATCTTTACAACGTATTAAAATCGATGAATTACTGTACAAAAATTCTGTTATTTGAAGCAATTTGATTTAATGTTTATCATAATTTCTAAACATATTTTATTGTTTAATAATCTTGAAATTATTTATCAGTGGTACTTATTGATTATTAATTAATATGAGAAAATATTGGCAACTATTTTAATTAAATTAATTTGTAATTCTTATGTATACTAATAAAACTTTCAGATTTAGTTTAAGCTAAAATTTATTATCCAATATAGATTAAAATATTTTGTCACAAAGTTTTATTTTTATTAACTTTTTATGAATAATTTCAATTTTAACATCATAGTTTATATGAAAAACTGAAGACAAATTTGCCAAAATTGATATTTTTTTTAATAATTTATTAGCAATATATACATTTAGTTAAATAAAATTAAAAACAATTAAAATTTTATTAAAAAAGAAACAGTTATTACATTAAAGTAACTTCTTGTTAGCAAAGTATTAGAAAAAATAATAGGTAGAAAAATTTTTTAAACTGATATTAAATTACATTTTTTGTATTAAATATTTTAATGTTTCCGGATGAACTTGAATTTTTCTCTATTATATTAGAATAATTTAAATAATTAAAAATCTACATATTTTGCTATAAAAATATATAAAATGATTGGATTTATTACTTCTAATTACAAAAAGAAAAATTAATTAATACATCAAATCTGTAAAGGTATATAAAAATTATATTTTGCAAATTATTTAACTGACTTCCAACTAGGCAGACTTTTTGCTATATCTCTATTTGAGTGAAAAGGAACAACAAAATTTTGCTCACCAAGTTTGATACACACACATAACATACACACAAGAATAAATTAGGTTACTGTAATAAATTTTATATGCACATAAAAATATGTACTGTACATTATATGAATTAAGCTTTTAAATAATTCGGTAATATAAAATAAATTTCAGATGATTTTTCAAATTAATAATACGAAATTTTATAACTGAAAGAATGAATTTTAATATATTAACAGATAAATAAACTTTTTTTTATAAATTATCATTTCACATAAAAAAATTTCAACAGGTAAAACAACAGTAGCTATCTAAGTCAGTGATTCCCAACCTTTTTTTGACCATGCCCCACCTAAGCATCTCTAAAAACCTGATGCCCCCTGACATATAATTTTTATTATTCAAAAAGTGAACTCTACTCACATGGAGAAAGCTATTAACTTGGTCTAAACAGGCTTCCAAAAACATGGCATCCATGAAACAGAAAAATAAAAGAACGAAAGGACAATTGAAGTACTGAGGAAAAAAATCACTAAAAATTGTTAAAAAATAATAATAATATTGAATTTATATGAAAAAACAGCAAATAAAGTTTCACAATTGGCGTGTACATTATGATTTTACTTTTAAAAATATGTATGTCGCAATATATAGGCCTATTTATATATTACATATGTATATATTGCCCCTAAAACTATAAGAAATGAAAAAAATTCATTGACAATAACTCATTCTTTAATTGCCCCCTGAAAAATCAAATTGCCCCTTGTGGGGCATGCGCCCAACGTTAGGAAACATTGATCTAAGTGCAAACCTTTAAAATTATCTCATTTTTTCTCCTGTTTTTTCTGTCTACTTTATTATTATATTTAACATCTTGACAACTTTCATATTTTATTTTCTTTCAAATTACTTAAAACCACAATTTAAATTATACTATTTAGTAGAGATTTAATCTGAAAACATTTTATTGGCATAAGATTTCAAATATGTCGAGGACATCCTCTGTGCCTGCAGGAAGAGAATGAGTGTACCTGAACAACTTCTCACACTTCGACACAACAAGCAGCTCCATCTGAGGAAATCAGGAATTCCCAGACTCCACAACACCTAATAAGCCATCTCTCAAGAAACATGCTGATTTTCATCATCCCCTCATTCGTAGGCTTCAAAATATCTAATTTATTGTAATTTCTGATTGAATATTCTTCAAATTAAATCCAAATTTTTTGTTTCAACTAATTTATTTTCATAATTATTGCAGTTTTCCGAATTCGGTGAACATAATTTTTTTTTCTTGTTATCCATGGAGTTCCCCATTCAAAGCCATTTTTATCGTTATTATTTTTAATTAATAATTGACATATTAATACCTCTCCAATGAAAAGTGTGGTCTAAGTCACAGAATAACTGATTAAAATTTTATTGTGTAGCATCTCTTCTTCATAAATGATGATAAGATGAATTTATTCCTTTGAATTATAAATGACGTTAATTAATAATTCAGAAGAACGACATTATATGATAGTTAGTTAATTTGATTCATGCACATTTTAAAAGTTTAATTTTATGATTAAACGCATGCATATTTAATCAAAGTTTGTAAACTTAAAAATTTACTGCTGCACTTCTAAAACTTTAAATATAATATTTCTGTATAATATATTATACACTTATGAATAACTAGTGGATTAATTACTCTAGAGATGCATAGAATATGTAGAATGAGAATTGTTATAATTTCATTTATGGTACTTCGTAGGATAAGTTTTATAAAAAAAAAAAAAGTGAAATTAACGTTTTTTTCTTTGTTTTCCAAATGAAGGATAAATCGAAATTTATGTAAACGATTTTCATTGAATAATTTATGAAGATAATCTCTACTGAATTACCATTAAACTGCTGACTACCCATCTAAAGATTTAAATTTAACAAAGTAGAAATTGTCATCATAAATACTCATGAAACAGTAATTTATTTCCTTTATTTATCTCACTTAAATCTTGCAATAAAATGAAACTTAAAACTGCATTATTTTTCATTTCTCTTTTTCTTTTTTTTTTATATGAAGAATGTAATCCAGAATACAGTAGCTGAAAACAAAGACGAAATGATAAATAAATAAATAAATCTAGAATTTTTTAATTCTCTTTTTGTTTCGGTAATATATATTTAATAATATTATTGATTAGATCCAAATCTTTTATTTTTATATCTATATCGAAAGCACAAAATTCATTTCATTCTTAAATCAAAGAATGTCTACACTAATGCAGTATTGAAAACGTATAGTAAGATAAAGAAGATTAATTTTCTTGTTAGAAAACCTAAAGAAGATTAATATTCCTGTTATCTGTATATGAATAAGTCCCTCATAAGAATCAAAATTCAAAAAATAACAAAGATGCTCATTTCTTTAAAAAATATCTCGAATATAAAGCATAGTTTATACCAATACCAATTACTCTAATTAAAGTTTTCTTGATACACATATCTTACTGAATTATTCGAGATTCTATATATTAAATAAATTTATAATTTGAAATTTTATGCCAATAAATCTGTGTGAGGGATATAGTGATTGGTCACAGACTGAACAGATTGGCAATGCAGTAGTCAGCGAGTTGAAAAATGTTATCAATAGAGCATCTTGACAAAATGACAAACCGAGTGTGGGATTCAATCCCGGATTCATCAGATAGAAAGCTTAATGCACTTTCATGTGGATGCTATATCTCTTTGTGTGCCCCATTTTTAAATTTTCTTACAATATCAGTAATTTTATTTTCCACAAAATACGTGCCATTTCATTTGAATTTCCCGAATTTTGTAACAATTTTTCTGTAACGGATTTGCCATTAGCTTTAAAAGAAACGGTAAGATTTCGAATATATTTTCTAAGATATCAGTTTGTTTTATAACAGAATGATACCTTACAAAAGATAGATACAATATTTATAATACAATGATCAAATAAATGAGATTTGATCATGGCATTAGTATACAATGATCAAATCTCACTGAAGTAGTAGTTAGATCTCATCATAGCATTAGTAAAAAGTCCTCAAAAATATCTGAATCCAAGAGAACAGGTCTTAAATTTGATGATTAAATAACAAATAAATGAATATTAAATACGAATAGTAATGAAAATCGATTTAATATGTCCCCTACATATTAAAAACATGGAACTAAGGTCCCAGCACTAAGTCTCCAATATTGCATCAAATCATGAAAATATATTTGAAATAAATTATTCCGTTATCTTTTATCTTTATCTTCAAATGTTCAATATTTATTTTTAGCATTGCATAAGCATTAATTTTACTTTTAAAAATAACCGAGATTACCTTAAATAGTCTTTTACAGTAAGAAAAGATATGCTATATTTTGATAATAAGGCTCTACATTTATTAGCTAATCGAAGATTAATTACCTGAAAAATGGTTTCTGTGACTGCAATAACTTTTCAAAAAAACATTTAATATATTCTAGTTAAAAATTAAACAAATTTCAGTATAGAGAAAGTAAGATATTTTCTACAATTTAGAAGGGGTGACATATTTGAAGAATTTATAAAATAAAAAATACCAAAGAACATTTATAAATATTCTAATTTCTCAATTCTGTACTTAGCTCATTTTTAAAATATTATTTATATATATATGAGTAAGTATCATTTAATTTTTATAAGAGATTAAATTTAATCAAAGGTCGATTAAATTTTGATTCTTTACTGGGCTGAAATTTCTAGAAATCTTAAGAAATATATTCCAAAAATTTGAATGAAATCAATTTAGCTTTCTGATATATAGAAATGTTTACAGAAAACAAAATTTATCTCTCGTATCTCTTTTATTTTTAATCCAATTAAGTTGAAATTTTCAAGAGAACTTTTACGTGTCATAAATTTAGTCGAAAAAATTTGAAAAATTTTCCAATCCTGCAAAGATATGATTCTTATTTCTTTTATTTCGAATTAATTGTATTAAAATTTCGAAGGACCTTCATTTTGAATTATGATATAATCAATAATTCTTTTAGAATTTCAACAGCTTCTCGAACTGAATGAAATAAATAAAAACTTCTCTATATAATTTTCTTTTAATAAAATAGATCGGAATATAAAAACTTCTCTATATAATTTTCTTTTAATAAAATATTTTAAGTGAAAAATCTTGCGCTTACTTAGTAAATTATTCCATTTTTCTTCGATTTTTATAGATTTTTTTCATTATACAAAGTGTTTCTAAAAGATTTGATCACATTTAAATCACATAAACTCGAGTCCATAAATATTTCCTTTAGAGATAATACATGGTCTATAGGAAAACCTACGTTAGATGGCCAGCTTTCGGCGATTGAGATTGTGGCACCAAGCCCACGTTGGCTACCAGACATAGTTAGCTACAAATTTCTTAAACATCAAAATTTGAAATGCAAAGTTTATGACACATTTTCACATTGTTAATTAAATCTAAGGAAAGAAATCAAATTAATGTCTGTTTTAGGAATTTTTTCACTTTAGAATGCTCAGCTGATAGAAGATCTAGATTCCATCTGGCATTTCTGATCAAAACACGATTTGCTGGCTACCTAGTAGATGTTATACACAAGATGTCAAAATTAAATATCACTGACCATGGCCACAGAACACAAATGGCTATTTTATACAGTTTTAATATCCCGCAATATGCTTGGGTGGATATTAAGGTGGCCACCGCTTACAGGTTGGTCACCTAGCTCAGGTAGCCACCAGCACAGTTTTCCTGTAAAAGCACATAATTTAATAGACCTGTTAGTCTCATGATGGCTATATTTAATAGTGTTTTTTAATCAACAATCACAATACAGTGCAAACTACTAGGAGAATCTGCGAATGGATGAAAATAACCCACGATTTTGATCTCTTTTTCATGAGTTACGTATACAACTTTCATCCTATTTTATCTCGAAAAGTAAATATTTATGGTTCCATGTTTATTTGGACATTTTTCTTTCTTTTAATAATATCTGTGATTCCATAGAGATGATATAAGAAAAATAATTGTTTCCCAGTGGACTGCAAAAGATAAACACATATTGAAACAAAAAGGATAAAGAATATAAATCCAACAGTAAATGAATTAGAAATGCTATTGATGATATAATGTGAACATTAATTGTATGATTTGTCTAATGATGTAAAACTTTAAATAATAAAAATTCGTATATTGTTCATCGAGCGAATCGCTGTGTACTTTAATACTTATAATGAAGCATGTCATTTTTCTTCCTCTTCAGCTTCAATTTCTTTCTTATTAGCCAGAAAATATAATTAAGTAATTTATTTTCAGTTCTTTGGCGAAAATAGATTCCATCCTTAATTTTCTTTTTTATCTCATTTATTAAGTGAAAACTAACTGAGCATATAAAGTATTGCATTTAAAGCAATTTTTATCACCGATAAAACAAAATCAGCAGTTTGCTGCCGACTGCTTTCGTGAAGAGAATAAAATTATTATTCAGTTTCTTATTTATTAAGACTTTTAATAATATGAAATTATATACTATTAATCTAAAAGAAAAACATAATTTCTATACTAATTATCATATAAATCAGATTTGATTTATTACTTGACTGATTACAAAATTTGATAACATGGTAGAAAGAAGTAAAACTGTTTAAATTATACTAATTTTATATAAATAGGAATTTTCTTATATTTTAATTTAATAAATTTAATGATAACTATACGGTGTTGTATTTTTTTTTAAATATTTTCTTTAATACTGGAAATCTATTTACAAATAAAATGTAATTATGTACATTTTTTTTCATTATTATGTGAGACATAAATGATATATAATATAGACCTGCGGTTCTCAATCTTTTGGGTTCGTGTACCACCTAAAGAATATCAAAATTTCTCTGTACCACCACTATTTATAAAAAATTTCGTCATCAAAATAAGAAATAGGTAGGCAAATAAAAAATATTTATTTTAGTTTTTTGATAACGAAACGTAATTACCATAATAAAAGTTAAATATTTAATTTGTTTAGAAACTAAATATCTATTATTATCGCTAGTATTTCCAAAATTATTGCATAGAAAGCTATATGAAAAAAACGATCAAAATATTATAAAAAAAAAAAAAAAAAAAAAAAAAAAAAAAAAAAAAAAAAAATTTAAAAAAAAAAAAAAAAAAATTAATTTAAATTAATGAGAACCTTGAGCATGTTTTGCAAAACACAATTTTTTGATAGCAGGCTCTATTTTGTTTAGTTTTAAGTGTGAATAATGCTCAAGTATTAAATTTTGTTTTGTATTTGTCATTTAAATATAACATTGCTGAAAATTCCTTTTCTTATAAATAGCCGGTGCAAAATGGCATTAAAAATTTAATAGCTTTATCTGCAATTTCTTCAAAATAATTTTTCCCGAATCCGAAAATTTACGAGTCTATTATTTTTAAAAATCGTTCATGCTGCAAACATGACATCCAAGCGATTGTAGCGCTTTTTTGAGTTGTATGAAAAATTAAAAACAGTGTTCTTGAATTGTAATTTAACATTGCATGCCATGAACTGAGCACTCGTACCAGTTCCCACTATAGCATAAACTCCAAACTAACCTATAAGGACTGCATAATAAATTATTTAAATATAATTTTTCAAAAATAGTTTATCTTTTATGTGTCATCTGGTAAGTCCATTCCTACCACTAGTGGTATGCGTGGTTATAGGTTAAGAATCGCTGATATAGGTCTAACAATTATAAGAATTATTGCTGTATTATTAAAATTTAAAAATAAATATCATATTTCTTATTAAATAATAGAGATTTATTACAGTATTAATTAAATAAATGAAATGAGCCATTACAGATACAGTCAAACCTCGGTTCACAACTTAATTCGGTCCTGAAGGTCATTCTTAAACTGAAGCAATTTTCCCCATAGGAATTAATGTAAAATGGATTAATCCGTTCTGGACCCCAGATGATTGCTTATTTAAACTTTTACAACAGTACTTTGTGCACAAGTTCTTAACAAAAAATCAATGGAAATCATTAAATCTACCACAAAAAAAAAAGAAAAACAACACTAAGCAGATCAAATATAGAAGAAAACTTAATTTAGTTTTAATGTACAATACGTGTATGGAGGAGAGTTGACGGCATAAGTAGAAGGTGGGGAGGAAGTGAAATGTTATTGTTTGGAAGAGGATTCTTTTTCATTTTTCTCTCTCTCGGCATCACTTGACACTGCTTCAGATCCACTGGGCCTCTATTTCATCAAAAAGTTGTCCAGTGTGATTTGTTTTTATCTCCATTTTAAAGTGTTTCTAAAGTGACATATTAATTTAGTTTTAATGTACAATACGTGTATGGAGGAGAGTTGACGGCATAAGTAGAAGGTGGGGAGGAAGTGAAATGTTATTGTTTGGAAGAGGATTCTTTTTCATTTTTCTGTCTCTTGGAATCACTTGACTCTGCTTCAGATCCACTGGGCCTCTATTTCATTAAAAAGTTGTCCAGTGTGATTTGTTTTTATCTCCATTTTAAAGTGTTTCTAAAGTGACATATGACATTATCATTGAAAATGTTTATGTTGACAACTTGTGTGTTCGTAACTCGAGATACAGTACGTAATCCGAGACGGTTTGTGTTCGGAAAATTTGTTCGTAAATCGAATTGTTCAGTCCGAGGCATTCTTGAATCGTGGTTTGACTTGTATATATATGACATCTTTTTTGACTCATAAATGCTTTCCATTGAGCTGTACTGTATTAAAACGATTAAGTTAGAAATATAAAAAAGCCACATAAAAAACTTATATAGTAATATCGTTATTTTATTGCTTATTAAAAAGTTAATAACATTTTTGAATACAGTGGTGCCTTGGTTAACGACGATAATCCGTTCCAGTATTACCGCCGTTATCCAAGGCGCGATTCCCCATAAGATTTAATTGAAAATTGATTAATTTGTTCCGGCTCCTCCCCACCACCATAGTAAATATTAAAAATGCAGATATAACTCATTTTAAATGTCTTAAATATACGGAAAATATCATTTATTTATTATATTTGCTACAAAAAAAATTAACATTGATAAAATGAATTGTTCGTGAAAACAGTTTTTAATTATCAATCTTCATCAGAAGGACAATTGGGCTCAAAAATAGTTTTTAATTATCAATCTTCACCAGAAGGACAATTGGGCTCATTTCAGAGTTTTTTGATAAACGAATCTCGTAAACACTGATTAGCAGCTTATAGATTCAACGATTATTATACAGGTAACGTAAACAGTTGGGCTCACTTCGGAGTTTTTTGACAAACGAACCTGTAAACACTGATCAGAAAGACAATTTGGCTCACTTCGGAGTTTTTTGACAAATGAACCCGTAAACACTGATTAGCAGCCTATAGAATGATTATTATATAGAGCTGTAAACAGTTGGGCTCACTTCGGAGTTTTTTGACAAACGAACCTGTAAACACTGATCAGAAAGACAATTTGGCTCACTTCGGAGTTTTTTGACAAATGAACCCGTAAACACTGATTAGCAGCCTATAGAGATTTGATTTTGCCTTTTGATGGCGAACGAAATAACGGTTATTATGCGGATGAGATTTTTCCTTTTGATGGCGAACGAAGAGTGACACGCACTCACTCATTTATTGTCTATATGAACTGTAGGATCTATGACAGACATTTTTTTATTTCTAATAGAATCCGAAACTGCGACGTCACACCACTTGCAGGTGTTAAGTAATGTATAATACAAATAAACAATAGAATCAGACTTTGTTGGCAGTATTTAAAATAATAATCGTCTAGAAATCCTCTTTAAGAAACTAAAAACTAGTTAACAACCGAGTTAACGAATCACTTGATGCGACGACGAGCTCTATTTTGTTGGAAGTTCACATAATCAGGAGCCGTTAACCAAAGCCTGCGTCGTTAACCAGGACATTTTCTTACAGCTACTCGTCGTTAACCAAGTATTTCATCTTTTTTTTTAAATTTATAATATACTGCATTACTTTGAATGCTAATTTTTATTTTAATTGGCGAAGAATTAAAAAGTATACTAATATTAGAAGAATTTTGTTTACATAAAAATTTTAATAGTCTGTTTAAAACTATTTTATTAAATGCCAGGGGAGAAAAGCTAATTAAGAACTTAACGACAATCTTTTCTTTCATCGTTATAAGTCTAGTAAAAATCGATTTAAAGTGAATATAGAGAGCAAAAGCGTTGTTGTAAAAGTAAAGATTTTTTAAGAGAAAATCTCTTTCTTCGTAAGAAAATTCAGTTGATATTTTTCAATTTTTATAATAAAATTTCTGGCATTGAACACTTATATAGCCAGTATGAATCAACATCATTATATATATTAATAGTCAAACGTGGCTGACTGGCTGGATTTTCCTTTTTCGGTTGAACCACTGTACCAATTTCTATAAGTAGGGTATCTTTAGAAAAGTCTAATTTTTGGATGTGTGCAACAGCCCAAATTATTTGTTGCTATTAAAAATTTAAAAATTAAAGAATAAAAATTAAATTAAAATTATAGTTTCCATGAAAAGTCAAAATTCATAAGTAGCGCTATAATTTAATAATGGCTACCATCTAATGATTACGTATATGAGTTCGAGGAGTTTTTCGAGCGATAATCCAAAGTTAGCAGATTAAATCACAAGATTTCTGCTCATTTATATGAACGGGTAATGTTTAATGTCCAAAAATAAGCAATTAATATAATAAACATATTATTTAAAAATAAAAATGCAGCAGAAACATATTAAGGCACCAATAAAGGTTTGTTAAAAGTCATAAGACTTCTTCGATTTTTAAATTAATGAAATATAGAATATATCATTATAAAATTTAAACTTATTTAATACATGAATAACAAAATTCTATTATATTTAAATTGGTGTAAAATATAAGAAAATATTTAAATTATATGATATTAATAAAATAAAATAAAATTTATGTATTTTAACAGAGTTAACAAAGAGGATTAACACACTTTAATAATAATTATAATTAAATTATTATGTCAAACTTTAGAAATATGAGGATACGATGATTAATAGAAAAATAATCATTACCCTTTTCTTTAGTACTGTATATAATATTTTCCCAAAACATATTAAATATATTTTTCGATTGATTGACAGCTAGACTTACGAAGTAGATTTATAAAAACCGCTGAATAAGCAGGATTATGGGATAATAGAAACTGACGAATAAGCAAAAATAATAAAAATCCCGCATATACTTTTACGAATAAAGAGATTATTATAAACTGTACTGAGCTTCATAAGATTTTCTAGTATAAATATTGATATCAGAAAATCAGGGAAAAGTCTAACTGCAGTACTTTTCGATATATTTGATCTTTTTATATAGAATTCTTTATCAATACTGCCTTCCAGTTAGAAAACTATTTTAGTTTTTTGCTAATAGTAGAATATTCACTATCATTTTAGTATTTTATTTATTTATTTATTTATTGCTTTATATAAAATTAATACTGCATGTTAAAACGATATTGCATTAAATAATATGTATTAAATATTTTTCCAAATTACAGAAAAAAATATTAAATAAGAAATAAAAATTTATTACAAAAATTTACAAATATATAAAAGAAAAATAAACGTTAACTTATATCATCAAATCATTGTTCTCATATACATATTATCCTCTTAAAAAAATATGAGTTAAAATTTTTATAGCAATTTTTTGATTAAATTTCTCAAAAAATAATCCCAACGAATAAATACATTATATATTTTTCCAAATATAAATGTGGATTGTGAATTATTTATCTCAGAAAAAAATAGAAATAATTTTATGTTTCCGTTCGTTTTAATTAATTTAGTCATTCAGTTTAATATGTTTTATATTAAATTTCATCAAAAAATATCAAAATACTAGAAAAATGAAGAAGCAAATTTATTTTAAAGATCTCTTTTTTTCGTAATCAGAGGATAGTGTTTAAAATAAATTGAATAAAAAAAAATCAAATCAAATAAACTTTTTATATTATCATACAGAGTTTTCATAAAAATCAATTTCGTAGCTGGTTTTCGGTATCTGTGAACTTTTAAAATTAAAGATGAAAAATAATTAGGAAAGAAATTGAAATCAAAGAAGAAGAAAAATCCGACTTAATCAAAAGGGGAAGAAATCTATTAAAGAAACATGACTTTATTTAAAGAAATAATGAAGAGAAAAAACAATTATAACTTAATGTATAAGATATGATAGCTGTAGAACACGCATATTAACACGAATTCTTTCTTTCGTTTCAATATATCATAATGAAAGAACATTTATCAATTAAATGAAAAAAAAAAAGTGTAATGTCTCCGAAAACAGTTTTTATAATTATTCTCGGAGCTAGATGCATTATCTTGCTTTTATTTTGACAATTGTAAATTAGCTTTTTTTTTCCTTTTCTTGCTGTCTGAGGAAATGAGAAAAGACATATTCTCTTAAATCTATCATAGCTTATTACGAGTAAATTCGAAATATTCGTTTCTATTCTTCTTCCGACTTTTAACATAAGTTCAAAATAAAAGAATAAGAAAATACAGTCGATTTTCGTTATTCGCGTTAGTTACGTACTGTAAATTATTCGCGAATATGGAACCATTGTGACTATGGGAAATATAGATTTAGATAACTATTAGGCTAATTATTCAAGTATCAGTTTAAAATTGGACCTTATTTTAAGAAAGAAAAGAAATAAGTTGAGAGTTTAAAATTCTATATTATCATCACCTCCGCAAGCTCTGATAGATAGTATTGAACTTTCTATCATTATTTTAGAATACATATAACAAGCTATTTAAGATCGATGAGTCAATTACGTAAAACTTTCTATTATTCGATTTTACATATTTTTCAAATCTAAAAATGATTAAAATCGAATCATTCTTACTTATACACTGATAGATAGTATTGAACTTTGTATCATTATTTTAGAATACATATAACAAGCTATTTAAGATCGATGAGCCAATTACGTAAAACTTTTTATTATTCGATTTTACATATTTTTCAAATCTAAAAATGATTAAAATCGAATCATTCTTACATGGTAAATAATGAGTGTTTCCGGTATATTTCTTCTAATAATGAACCACAACAATATATGTGAATTTCATTCAAATTGGAAGTTATTTTTGTGAGATATCACTTGAAAACATTTCTTCCTTATTATGTGACTTAAATTCAAAAAGTCTATCATTATTTTTTTGTTGCTAACAGTAGAAAGCAAAGACATGTGTAAATTCAGTTTAAATCGGATATAATATATACGAAACACCGAGTGTACCAACCGTATATAATATGTAGAAATATACAGATATGCGGTCACTCTGGGCCTCACGATTTTAGGGGCCTCAATATATTAGAAAAAATATATTTGTATATTTTTATACTATTCAAGCTTCAGTGTTTTGTCAAAATTTGATGTTCTCTATCAAAGTTTCGCTTATTTGTCAATTTTGTCTTTTTGTTTTTGAAGAGCTTCAAAAATATTACTTGCTCCGGGCCTGACATTTTCTTTGAAAGTCCCCATATAATGATTATATGGTAATTTGAATCCATATAATGATTTTTAACAATTCCATTTTATACAGTTTCCAGTAATGTATCTAAATTTCATTCAAATAAAATAACGTTTATGCAAAATTTTTCCTTTAATTTTTTTTTCTCTTATTAAGTCAGAAGCATTAATCTCAATCGATTATTAACAATAGCCATCATGTAATCATATTCAAATCGGATATTTACTAAATTAACCTACTGTAGAGCAGACAATAGTCAAACCTACTTCATATATCCTTTTAGTTCTATTTTAAAGTGGAAAGGATCAAAAATGATGACGAAACGCCATTGAGGTTATATATTCTTTGTGTGGCCCGCGGAGCGACTGTGGCGTCAAGATATTTTTGATAGCCAAACCGCGATATGTGGCGCTTTTGTGAATAAGGCTGGATTCACACTGACCTTGCGACTGCGATCGCGACCACGTTCGCGACCGTTGCTATAGAAATAATCCCATCAGTCATGATTTCACGGCTCTTCGTTGCGACCACGAATATTATCGCAGTCGCAGGGGCTACGTCATTACAATACAAAGGAGGCATTTGGCCATCTTTTAAGTGAACTATATGCTACATCAGCTCTTATTGGCTGTTGTTTACGCAGTTACTATTGGATGATTCGAAAAATCGTGAGGCCGGTCAGATCAATATGCATGTTCTGTCGCAAACCGTATGTCGTGGTCTTAGTCGTAGTCGTGGTCGCAGGACAGTTTGAATCCAGCTTAAGGATGGAGAGGAGGAAATCTCCAGTAATGCAATGACAGACAACGATACGGTTGAAAAAAACCTGAATGTTTATTGAGAGAGAGAGAGAGATCTCTTTTACAAATACTACTAACCCTAACACAGGGAGCAACGCATCCGAATACAGTTGGAGAATAAATACCTTTAAAATTAATAAAGTCCTTAGAGTTCCAGTTGTCGAAATGTTCTTTGAATACACGAGCTGATTCTTCCTGGGAACAGTTCTTTTGTTTTTCTTCTTTTACTACTATTCCTTCTTTATTTCCTTCCAGCTCCTTTCGGAGCACACACACACACACACACACACTATCATTTTTAACGGATACTTTCCCAGATAGCTTTTGGCGCACACCTTTCTTAACGGGACCTTCGCTCGACTCTGACTGGTGTGAACGTTCTCTTTCTTCTTTTCTTTCTTCTTTCCCACGTATATTGTTGTTATAAAGTTTAACATTTCGTTTATACTATCGCGTTCCTGGAATACCTGCACGCAATTTGATCTCGCGTCGTCGCCATGATATCGCGTGTTTTCTCGAGATTTATGTTGTTGTATATAAAAGTCCGTGGTTAAACGAGACACGTTAATTGATTGTTTATCCTATTTAATTTAACACCTTTCTCAGGATGTTTATATTTCTTTACACAACTATTTCTTTTATTTATAATAATATATAATCTATCTCTCTTTTTTGTGTTATTTATTGGGAGAAGTTTCCGCAGCGAGCGAGAAACTCCATCCATCTAAACTTCACAAATTTTTCCTTTTTCTCTTCAACTTATCTATTCATACGATTAATGGTTCATCATAAGAGAAAATGCGCGATACACGATTGTACAGTCGCGATTCTCTACATCTTTAATCAAATCTAAAAACTTATCTTCATAATAATGCCACTTTTATTTTCACATAGAGTAACTTACTAGTTACTTCCTTAAAATAAATGATGTACAAAGACTCGTTATTATTAATTATTACTATAGGTAGACGAACTAAAAATGACAAAAAAAAAGTGAAAATGATATATTTTACATAAATGCCTCTTCACATTATAGCATGAAAAATAATTTTTAAAATAAATTCTTAATGATGATGCAAAAGAGAATAATAAAATAATAAATAAGATAGTTACAGTTTACAAAATATATATGCTCATGAAATTAAGTATATCAGTAAATAAAGAAACTGATTATTGTTAAGATCACAAGATTAACATCAGGAGCAGTTTCTTTAATAATGGACAACCCAGTTATTAATTAAAGTGTATTTTAGTTTGTTCTTTAATGCAAATATTTTTCATGAAATACCTATACAAAAAAGCTCAACAGAAAACTTTGTAAATTAAATATTAAAAAACAATATTTTTTAAAAAAATTTTAAATATTTGTAAATACTTAAAATATATAAGGTTAAGTTAGTTTAGTCAAATCGCCATATCGCTCATGGGATATACTTTATCTGAAGGCAGGTATTTTTAGAACCCATCACAGGCTTGCCATAATCCAGAGAGGAGCGCACCAAGCTGAATGGATAGCCAAGAACATGAAATATTATTTCTATTCACCAGATATTTGTATAAAAATTTTTGTATAATTTTCAGTTCTTAAAAATTATTAAGGAAAATGTGTGTTAAATAAAATGTGATGTTGAAATTTAAAACAGTTATATATTTTTTGGAGAGGGAGAGGGGGCCAAAAAAATGCCGCCCACATACCAAAGATTCTGGGTATGCTACTACCAAAACCCATGATAGATTCAACTGAAAGGTGAAAGATAGGTTTCAACATGTCGGGCCCGGACTTCTCTTGAAACCCTGGAAGTGTGGGACCTGCAACTGATTAAGGAAAATGTGTGTTAAATAAAATGTGATGTTGAAATTTAAAACAGTTATATATTTTTTGGAGAGGGAGAGGGGGCCAAAAAAATGCCGCCCACATACCAAAGATTCTGAGTATGCTACTACCAAAACCCATGATCCAAAACCCATGATAGATTCAACTGAAAGGTGAAAGATAGGATTCAACATGTCGGGCCCGGACTTCTCTTGAAACCCTGGAAGTGTGGGACCTGCAACTGATCCTGGATCTTCCAGGGTAGTAAGCAATGCTTTAACGGTTAATCATGTGTCTCTTTAAGAGAATGTCTTTAAGAGAATCATGTGTCTCCTAGCTTGTAGAAAATTTAAGATAGTAAGAACCAGCTCGTTTCCATCGTTTATTGCATAAGCAAATAAGGATACTTTAGAGCAGGCGTGTCAAACTCATTTTAATTCAAGGGCCATTTAATGAATCTGTAAGATTGCCGCGGGCCACATCATACTTAAAATTCCTTTTTTTTTAAATTACATTTTGGAGTAAGGATTCAAAAAATACAGATAGGATAATTAAAAACATTGTGTATCAAATGAAATATTAAAAAAATATATAATTATTACTTAATTGCTTTATGTACTAAAAATATGTATAATTAAGCGATTACTAATCGCTTAATTATACATATTTAATTTTTTTAATTTAATTCCTCGCTATCAATCTTTTAATTTTCCATTTATTATTAAACGTTAAAAAGTCATATTTTCTGTAACAAAAACAAAAGCTTTCATTAAAATTTTATAAATTTAATTTAATAAATTTTTTAAATAAGTTAATAACACAACAAATAAATCTTTAACATACCCGTTAGCGCGTTCTTTTTACAAGTCCTTCAGAGAGGGATGTTTGGAACTTGATCATTATACAGTATTTGTCTATTCAAAAGAGTACATGTTCTCATTTATGGCTTTTTGTTTTCTAGTAAGAAATTTCACATGAAACGATATAGTCCTTGCAGGAAAACACTTAGTTTGTGTCACCGATCTGAAAGATCAGTGTCATCTGTACGTATATTCTGATAAGGCCAATTGAAAAAAAAAAAAACTCGTGCAATTACATTTCATTAAAATCAAACTAGTGTTCATAGTATATGAATCATAGTATATGACATGTATCATAGTATATGACGTAACTACGAAGGAAAAGTTACTACCTATTATCTCATAACATATTGTTCTGATTTTCATTTTAGTTAAGGGCCACAAAAAATGACATCGAGGGCCGCCAGTTTGTCACCTCTGCTTTACACAGAACTCAAAATAGAGGATCAGAACACCGAATGGACATGTTTTCTATATAGTACTGTACATATATGATACGTATACTATACTGCAGCGGCGGCTCGCCCATAAGGGCTGCAGTGCTGCAGCCCTCCCACCAAAATGAAGACATTTTAAAATTATTATAGCTATTACATTACTATACAATTATTTTACAAAAACATTTTTCCGTTCGTAGTATATTTATTTTTGAATTGTAGGTACTAGGTACCTCGATAGGCGTCCTGTATGTATGTATTGTATGAGTCAGTGCGACTGCGTACTCATCAGGGCTGCAGTCAGTGCAGACCGAGTTACACTGCATAGTCAATGTACTGAACAGGTGGGGTAACCCGTGATATACGTTTTTGTGATATGTATATCGTGGGTGGCAACATTGGCAGCCCGCACTACGTATTTTAGCTTGTATATACTTGTGTCTTATCTCTTTCCACTTTTTTTCCAGCCCTCCCAACAAAAATCATCCACGAGCCGCCGCTACTATACTGTAAAGTATATAATTTTTAGAAATGCTAAGTTTGGGTGCTAAATATATTAAATTTAATTAATTATTATTATATTTAATTACAAGTTCGCCGGCGCAACAATCAGCTGGGAAGCTAGAAAGCAGCGCACAGTTGCTACATCAAGCCCACAAGCAGAATACATGGCATTATCGGAAGGAGCGAAAGAAGCTATGTATCTGAAAAATTTCTTAAGCGATCTAGGAATCGATGTAAAAATGGTTACTATTTACAACGACAACCAGGGAGCCCAAAAATTGGTTCGAAACCCAATTTTTCATAATCGTACTAAGCATATAGAAGTCAGACATCACTTCATTCGAGAAGTTTATGAAGCTGGTACAATCGATATTAAATACAAGCCAACGGAAGAAATGATCGCAGATGTTTTAAGATTAACTCCATTATAATTATAACGACCCGTAGTAGGCTGTATTTTATTAACTGATGACATTACTTTCTATTCTGTAGAGCAGCGCTTCTCAAACTTTTTCACTTGGGACCCCTTTCATCCGAGAAAATATTTTCACGATCCTTGGTATCGAGGTGTATATAAACTAGGAATATGAATTAAAACATTTTCTAAAATTTTCTGTGACCCCCGAATTTTGTTACGCGATCCCATATAGGGTCGCGACCCACACTTTGAGAAACACTGCTGTAGAGTACTAAGTGATGGGGTCATGGGTGGGGTGAAATAGCAATAGGCTGCTCCCCCGAAGCGGTCATCTGGACAATGAAGGACAGAGATGGATGGTTGGACCCGTACCCCATGAAAAATTTCCCGAGGGATGTGACCCGGAATCGACTGCAGCATACAGATGGAAAACTACTATGGCCGGTTATTAGAATACGCTGCCGCTATATATCTAAAACTACTACTTAATATTCACTGTGTAAAGTTATAAAGAAAATGTAAAAAGGCACATTATTATTGCTTAATTAATCGAAAAAATTATTTTTATCATTTTTTATAAATTTATTTAAATATTTTACAATTTATGGATTAATTTGATCAAATGTTTAGTATAAAGATAAATAAAATGAATGAAAAATTAAAATATTTATTTTTTAAAAGTTTTCTATATTCTGTTTTAAATGTTTTATTATAACAATATTAATCATTTCGTTTTGCCTTTGTTTTTTAATAAATAAATAAATAATACTTTGTTTATGATAGTGTTGACAAAATGTTATATTATATAATTAACAATCTAAAAATGAATAAATTTTTTAAAAACTTTTTATTAAATTCACCGTCCGGTGAAACCCGTCCTTCACCATCCTGTCCCCCTCCACGATGTGGCTGCAGCTCATGGTTGGAACTGGCCCCGCTCCTTTAGTAATCTCCCTGATTAGAAAGGGGACGTAAAATATTCAAAAAAAAAAAAAAACTCTTATAGGGTCTCGTAACAAAATTTGGGGGTCGCAAAAATTTTAACAAATATTTTAATTCGTATTACTAGTTTATATACCTTATAGTTTCGTGTTGATGTTTCGAAAACTATATGACTACATTTAGCATCAGAAGGTTTATTATTGTTAGTATATATGAGGCTACATCTGAACCCCCTTAGTAGCAACAGTTTTGAGTGGGCCAGATGGTTTTTCTTCTTCTCTGGAATGTCAACCGTATATCACCGTTTTTGACACTCTCCCTCTCTTTCCCCTGTTCGCATTCCTGCTTGGATGTTCGTCCCTGTTAGCAGCGAAATCAACGCTGCGTTGTCTTAGTAAATAAATGTTTTTCTGTTATATAGAATGGTGTCCTTTCCTCATCCCAGGACAACAGGTTATGGGCCCAGGAATTGCCTAACTGTGCTATAAGAACTGGACTAAAGGAATAAATCAGAAATCGGACAACATGGCTGAAACAAAGGTGAGAATCGATCTATTAACTAAAGACAATTACGATACGTGGAAATTGCATGCTGAAGCATTATTAGTCAAAAGCGATGGATGGTCTTATGTTGACGGATCGTGTAGAAAACCTGCCTTAACTCCTGGAAACGAGGCAGCTATTAAATTATGGGAAATAGCTGATCGTAAAGCCCGATCTGATTTAATTTTGGCAATTAGTCCATC